>JBDJHY010000078.1:7145130-7155175 GCA_039654485.1 Withania somnifera
GTTAGGGACCCTTTTTTGAAAGTATTGGTCTCGTTTAGAGTATTAGTCTAGTCACTCATCCAATCCAGTCGTGGAGTGCGTTTGATATAGCAGTAGTCTGGTAGTTGAGACTTCCCATGTAGTCCATTGGTTTGAAACCAACGATTCTCTTCTCAAAGTAATAGAGAGAGCCTTTTTCTAGTTAGACTTCTATCAATGGAATGAAAGAACCATACTACCCCCCATAAACTGAAAATCCATAACCCCAAGTGTTGCGGGAATGCGCTCTTGGGTGGGGTGGATCATTCCATCAAATCTTTGAGAAGGGGTAGAAGACGGAACTGACTTTTGCCCCATTTCTTTGCCTTTTGGTTTGCTAGCTGGCTTGAGCTTCGATTCTCGAACGCGTAAAAGGATCCAGATAATTCAGGAAAAAACTTTTCACATGTGCATAAGGGGTAGGTGCTTGCAGCTCGCTCGTTGTCTACTAAATGAGCATTCACTAAATTCGAATTGGTTCCTTGTCCTGGTCAGAGACCATTGTGTTCGCGTCGGCGGTCCAACAAAAAGGCGAGGTAGTGGTATCTTTCTTTCCATTACGAACGATATGCTTCGCCTAGGTGGATTACTATAGGCTAGCTACTTCTAGCTTCTATACTAGTCCTTCCACTTTGGTGTAGTTTTTGTTTGTATTGGTACTGAATGAACATATCAAACAAAGGCGAGTATAAGCCCTTCTCCGACCTCTCTCTTTTTCTTACCTTAACCTTAGGCAAGCAAAAGACATAAGCTTGAATTAGCAAGATTGAAAATCATAAGTTAATACCTCCGTGAGCAAGACACCAAGTAAATGCCTTGATTTTTAATGAATATTGTCTTCCAAATAAAAGAGGTATGTATTTAGAAAGTACGAGCTCATTCTTTATAAAAGGAAGAAAGAATACTTTGGTGTAGCAAGTCTTTCATTCATGATCCGCTGTGAGTTTTCATATAAACTTGCATAAATTTATGCGACCTACTCATTTGAAGCATTGTTCCTAAATCCTTTTCATATTCTCCTTTTTTATCCAGACGGGTGAGGGGTTATTACCTTTTTATTTTGTGGATAATCAACTTTCCAATTGGAAGAGGGGAAAGTTTGCAGCAAATTGAACATGTCCGCCTGTACAGCAGAAAGTAAAAATAAGTAGATGGAAACTATGAATCTTATAGAATGCTAAGCTCTGGTGAACAGGATTGGAACACAGCAAACTTACTGTTCCAGTAAAGTATGTGAGGAATGATAACATTATTCCATTTTCAAGAATTGAACGCACACTAGCATTAACCATCATGCCAGGAACAAGAAGATCAATTGAGATACCCTTAAGATCCTTGGTCTGCACAGAAGTAAAACTTTTGGATGTTATACATGAACACATTATGAGGCTAAAAGTAACAATAAACAAAAGTTAACAACAATCAGAACTGTAATAAGAATTCCAAGAACATACCACACATTTTGAGACAACATCAGGATCAGAACTCAAATAAACAACTCGACGTGTTCTATCAATACTATTAACAACACCTTGTACCAGCTGCCCAGTTCTAATCTTAACTTCGAAATTTTCTGCAAAAAGGATATAACCAGATAAGAAATTAGAATCAATATCAACAAGCAGATAAGAAGTTAGGTACAATATAAACAGCACGTGTGATGAAAAATTGAAAATAATGCCTAAAGAACCAAGTCGGAAGCAATAAATACGTAAAGGTGCAGAATGAATAAATTAGCTGTATCATGAAGAGAATATACTGTTTTGTGTTTTCAATATGACCTAATGATGTTGAAAGGTAAGAAACATGCAAAGTAAAGTTCAATTGACATTTTGACGACAATTTCTATAGTATGAAACTAGTGCCAACGAATATTTCTCACAAACAGACTGATGCTACCAACTTGGTATCTGAAAGCGAAAAAAGAATTTGCACTGGCAGGGATAGGAAAAAGCGAATAATCAAAATCAAGGAAATGCAGCAAGCTTATTGCTGATAATGATCCGGGCTGTGTTTCAGCCTAAACTCATGAAACTGCTTCAAAATCTAGCTAGTGAAAACTCTCCATTTTGTGCAAAAAGTTCATTCCAATAGGACTACATGATTTAGAACTAATATAACTTAGTCATACAATACTGATTTCCTACAATTGATAATAGAAGTACACATAAGAAACTAGTATAGTATGTGATGTTTCCGTTTCTTGAAGACTTGACAAAGACCTACAGATATGGTTGAGAACTGATATTCCCTAATAAAGAGCTTTATTGACTGCCTTCCAATATCTCCCACCTTCACAATAGACGCATTGTTTCCGGCTTAATTAGGCATGACTTTCTGTTACCTCCCATCAAAAATTTCGTATCAATTTCTCCAACCTCTGTGCCACGTGCTCTGGACAGAAAAGAATATAATAGGTCTAGATGCTGGACGAGGTACTCTTTGAACAATCTTGCAGCCTCTTATGGCGTGTCTCTCTCCTCTCTCTCGATCGATCGATCGATCGAGTTCCACAAAGCACAATCCTTGCGAGAAGTGACCAAAGATAGTTCGAGGTGAGGTGGGGGTTGGGTGATTCTGATAGCTGAGGCTATGCAAGGTGGAAGAATGACCGCTTGTTGGACAGAAATGTGAAGCAAAAAAATGTTTCTTTTCTTAAAAAGAGAAAGTCCGCTTAAAGAAGGAAAAGAAAAGGATCACTACTTTCTTAAAATTACAGTCAGACCTGCCTCTCAACTGCTTCTCTTTAGGTCTAGGATTCCTTTAATGCCTCATACTTCGATACAAAGGGTTGACCTATTGGAAATGGATAATGCGATCCGAACCCAAAGAATATGGTTGTGCTAGGGAATTTAGAGTTTATTTGGAAGGGTCCTGTTAATAAGAATGTGTGGCCATACCTGACATTGTACTCATGTTTAGATTCCAAAGCATCAAACCGCTCATCAATCCAAGTTTGGTACAAGAGGTTACGCGCAAATTACCAGTCATGACTTTTAGCCTAAGTGTTGGCCGCAATTGAGGACGTGACGCGATGTCCATCACAATGAAGCTGGAGATGACGCCGCAATCAAGGTTAGATGAGAAAAGGGGGAAAATGCCAGGTGCTGGGAAGATGGACGCGACGCGTCCGTTGCACCAAAGTGGGACGCGATGGAGGCTGTGCCACGACCAAGTGCAAGGGAGAAAAATAATTTTGGCCAAGAATAGGGCGCAATAGGTGACGCCCATCACGCGCAATGGATCCTGCAACACGTCGAAGCCCAATTCGATCCCAGGACTATAAATAGAACCTAGTCCAAGTTTTTCCATACCACATTCTCTGATTTTTTTTTCAAGCCCTAGCATGAGTATTCTCTCCTATTAACACCTCCCCATACCAAGGTAAGTCTACCCTATGTAATTACAAGTATTCTAACGATTATACCCGGATCCATAATGTAATAACCCACCTTTTTATGAAGGGTATAAATTGGTAACTTAAACCAACAAAAATAAAATAAAATATAATAGTAAGAGAATAAGGAGAATTAAAGGAGTTCAAGCCAATGCTTTGATTTTGGTTGCTGTCAATAATGTAACTGAAGGGGGTAAGTTTTAGGGAATTGTTTCTTGACACAGTAGTTGACTATACGATTATACACTTTGGAATGCTTCTGTTAAAAGTGAAAGTGCAGTTAATGGTAATAAGATGCTAGGGTAGGGGTTAGTGATTGATTTATGATTTAAAGGGCAATGTGAGTTGGCAGTGATTGGAGGCTATTCAATTTTAATTTATAGCATTAGGTGATAATGGGGGCAAGCATAAGGCTAAATATTGGAGAGAATTTCAAGTGTGAGTCGTGTTATGGTTATGTGAAATCGCTGGTTCAGCACTTCCGTACGAGTTGTGATTTTTCTTGTTAAATTATTATGACGTTGTTGGGTATTATTTCGTTGAAATTAGAGTGTTAATATACTAGCATAATTTTCACCAGTTAAGGGCACGTTTGGCTTCACTTAAAAAAGTAGCTTATAAAAAGTAGTTTTTTAAAGGTCAAACTTCAACAACTTTTAAATTAAAAAATGAAAAGTAGGTGGTAGCCTACTTTTAACTTTTTATAAGACAATTATAACTTTTTTTAAAGTCGTTTTTAAAATATCCAATCACTTTTGAGGGCTGAAAACTATTTATAAGTTGGTCAAACCAACTTATAATCAAAGTCAAACGGGCCTATGTCTTAATAGAGAGATTAAGATTTCTTTTTAATCCATATATTATGGGTTAAGATATGAGATACTAAGGGTCTAGCTTTAAGCTTGAAAGTTGGGTTATTTAGACTTGAAACCAACTAGAGTAATTGATATCTTTACTTAATACTTTTCCATAGATTAAGGCCTTTGGAGGTTATTTGGTTGGTGGTCTATGCATTTCAAGGTTGGGAACTTCTTGTTAGCGAGTTAAGTGAGACATTAAGCTTTGGGTGCTTGTTTTTCTAATTCGTTGTAAAAAATGTGTTTTGTCTGTCCGGTCCATGTGTTGGAACGTGTGTGTGTTTGGAAGAATCGGCAGTCTTGAGGCCAACCGAATATATCTTATTTTCAAATACATAAACACTCCCTTTATAAATTATTTCGTGATGTGATATAGTTGTGTGCCACAAAGATGGGACATTATGTATGTTTCCCTACGCATTGATAAATAATTGTTTGAAACTTGTTGGATATTCTGATATAAATTCACGGGCTTATTATATCTATATTTGGTGGTATGTGTATATTTCTAACACTTGTTCAGGGGTATCTAAAGTAGTGGGTTAAGAATCTGCGTTATATTTATAGCTCACTCCTTACTTGCATGTCTATGCAGATACTGTTGTGGAGGGTGAGACTAGTGGCTGACGACTTTGTTTTGTAGATGTTCCTGAGGTGAGCCTTTGCATTGTTCGTGGAGGCTATCATTTCAGCATTATTTATGGGTTAGTGTGGGATTTGATAGAGAAAAATAATTCTCGAATGATTGTTGAAATATTAAATTGATAATTTATGGATTTTCAGGATTGTTATTCTCCATTTATAGATGTGTTTGGAGTTGCACATATCTTATCTTAGTGCTTATTGTAATGGGTAAAGTGTGAAAAATTGGTTCGCCCGGCAGGTTGTGTTAACAGGTGCCTATCACGTCTAGGAGTTATTTTGGGATATGACACATAAGAAGATTCTACGATCATAGGATCTTTGAAGATATCCTTCCCAGAGGTTCAAGCTTAGGATTTTGGACATTTTCATTAAGCTAAGATTTTTATCCACCGTTTGAGAACGCTTAAGGTATGTAAGGCTCTCTCTCGAGCAAGCAAAGGAATAACCTAAGGTTGAAATTTAGTACACTACCGTGGCTGTCAAAGTTGGCCTTTGCAAAAAAAAAAATGATACAACCATATCCCACAAAGAAAAGTGACATTGATGGGCATGATATTGCAGCTAGACTTAACAGATTTTGTATCTTTCAAGAGTGGGAAGTATCTTTCGAAAACATTAAACAGTCAATTTTGCAGAGTCACCTCTGATCATAGTCCTATAATTCTTGAGTGTGGTAATTGGGAAAGGATAAATTCTTACTTTGGTTTGAAAATTGGTAGCTATAGACAACAAACTTCAAAGAGAGTTAAATATTGGTGGGATTCAAGTGTTTGTGTTCGAAGACTATACTTCAATTTAGCTTTCAAATTGAAAGCTCTAAAGGTGAAAATCAAAGAATGGAAAAAAACTAACCAAGGTAATCTGGGGTTCCTGAAACCAGATATCCTTAGACAATTGACTAGGTTGGAGGAAATTTAAGATCAAACGTTATTGTCTGAAGATGAAATCTACCTAAGGGCAGTTCTATCAGTGGAATTTGAGGAGATAGCTAAGAAGGAAGAAGTAGCTTGGATGCAATCCTAAAAAGAGGAACTACAAACTTATTGTCAAATGAGGTACAACAATGTAGACAATTTGCTAATAAATGGAACCAGCATAGTGGAACCTACAGAGATCAAAAGGGAGATCCTAGAGTTTTACCACATCCTATATTCAAAAGCTTCATGGAGACCAAATTCCAACCTCAATTCAGGGCCTTTGATTGGTGAAGAAGACAAATCATGTTACAAAGTCAGTTTGGGAAACAACGGATTAAGGATTGTGTTATGGCATGTGGGAACAAAGCACCTAGTCCTGATGGGGCTTTTGGTGGCTTTTTTTTCAAATGTTGGGATGTGGGAAGTAAAGTGGTAGTTGTTGTCCAAAACTTCCATGAGCATGGTTACTTCGAGAAGAGCTTTAACGCTACCTTCATAGCTTTGATTCCAAAAAAGGTGGGGACAAAAGAATTGAAGGATTTCTCTAACCTATCAATTTGATATGGAGCTTTTACAAAATTATTTCAAAAATCTTGATTGAGAGGCTTAAGAAGGTAGTGCCAAATTTTGTGGATGCCCATCAAATGGCATTTATCAAAAGTAGACAGATTATGGATGCCATCTTGATAGCCAATAAATGTGTAGATGTGAGGAAGGTCAGCAAGATTCCTGGCATTATACGCAAGTTAGATATAGAAAAAGCATATGACCACTTAAATTGGGAATTTCTATGGAAGTCACTGGAGAACATGGGTTTTGAGGGGTAAATGGGTCTCCTGGTTGGATATTTGTTTTACTACAGTGAAATTCTCAATTTTGATTAATGGTTCTCCATCTGGGAGGATTGAAACAAAAGGATTCCCCCTCTCCGCTTTTCTCATTATTCTAGAAATGGACGACCTTAATGTCATGTTAAGGATAGCTCAGACAAACCAGTGGATAAGGGGCTTCAATGCGAAGTTAGGTGATAGTCAAGGGTTGTCAATACCTCATCTACAATATGCTAATGATACGCTAGTATTTATGATGCAGACAAGGAAGACAAGGAACAACTGAAGTACTTAAGAGTCATTTTCATTCTTTTTGAAGCCATTTCAGGTCTTCATATCAACTGGGGTAAAAAAGCCTCATTTACCCATAATGAGGTCCCTGGAATCAGCACTTTAGCCAACATTTTAGGTGGCAAAATAGAAGAGTTGCCTACCATTTACCTGAGATCCTGGAATCAACACTTCAGCCAACATTTTGGGTGGCAGAATAGGAGAGCTCACCACCATTTACCTACGCATTCTCTTGGGAGCAATGAGTAAATCAAAGGGTATTTGGAATTCTGTACTGGAGAAATGTGAGAAGATGCTTATCAATTGGAAGAGTCGGTTATTTATCTTTGGGAAGTAGATTGACACTCATTAATAGTGTATTAGATGCCTTACCTACTTATATAATGTCTATATTCCCTATTCCTGTCAACATTCAGAACAAATTGTATGCTCTTAGAAGGAACTTTCTTTAGCAATCAACTGTGAAAAACAAAAAGTTTCATTTGGTGACATGGGATTCCGTGACAACTAGCAAGAAGGAAGATGGTTGAGGAAATTTGCTTCTGACGAGAAATCAGTGTGTTGAAGTGAAGGAAACCATCAAGACAAGATATGGGATGGAGAATTTACTAGCATGAGTGTAACACATCGTTATGGAACTGGTGTTTGAAAAACTATAAGGAATTTGTGGCCCAAGATCATTAGCAACTCCAAAATCAAGGTAATGGAGGGAAGACATTATTTTGATTTTTGGGAGGATATCTGGGTTTGCAATAAAATTTTAAAGTCCAGATTTCCTGTTTTGTACAATTCGAAGCTACAAAGAAGGGCAACACAACCAAGAAGGTGCGAGAAACATTGGATTGAACTTCAGGTTCAGAAGATCCCTAAATGATTAGGAGGTTGATGAGTTGACAAAATTCAACAGTGTCCTAGAACAGTTCCAAGACTTTAATACAAGGGAGGACAACTAAGTTTGGACAAGAGGTAGGAAGGGTAAATTTTCTGTAAAATTTGCTTATAAGCGCTTGCATAGATCAAATACACAACTTGGCAGTTGGCGTAGGAAGATGAAATGGAAAGTAAATATTCCATTCAAGGTAGCATGATTTTCATGGTTATTGGCTAAACAAGTTGCTTTGACCCAAGATAATCTTATGAAAAGGGGTCTTCATTTGTGCTCCAGATGTTACTTTTGTGGAGTTAAGGCTGAGATAATAAATAGTCTCTTTTTACATTGTAAAGTGACGTAGAAACTATAGCAATTTTTCATCAACCTAAGGGCTATCAAGCAATGCCAAGGAATATTCATGAAGCCTTAGGTTGTTGGAATAGAGACGATAATCAGTCAGGTCGCAGGGAAAGATGGAACATTGTCCCATCTGCATTTGGTGGACTATTTGGAGAGAGAGGAATTAGATGTGTTTTGAAGATAAGATCCTTGGAGGACTTTTCTTGTGTTGTAGATAGGAGGTGGTTTTTCTCTTTTGACTACTACTAGTAATTACTACTGGAACACACCTTTGGTATAGGCTTAGTTATATATAGAAGTTACCATTCTCAAAAAAAATATGATATCCTCCACATATAAATACATCAATGTTCCTGTTTCAAAAAAATATAAATACATCAATGTTCAGTTTAGTTACAATTTACGTCGCTCAGACTTGAGTATCCGATACGAGTGCGCATCTAGAGATTGAATTCAATGTCACATAATAAATAAACCCAATTGTGGATATGGGTGCTGTGATATGGCTAAAATAAATAAAATAATAATATATACGACAATTAACTATTTAAGAATGGTGGAAGTTAGGTAATTTAAATCCATACTGTTTATTAAGTACAATGAAAAATGAGTATTGCATAGTTATTGATTGATATAAATATGGTATTTCATATAATAGCGAAAGTGAGACGGAGCTGCCAGTCACAGTTAAACCAATCGCAATTTCCGAAGCCCAAAATACTCCAACGTTACAATGGTATGAAGACAGAGTGCTTTAACATTCAAGAGAAACTAAATCAGATGGTAGCTTTGCAGTGGCTAAAGAGGAATATTATAAAAATCAGTAAGCAATTAGGGATTAAGTCCCTGGATTTAGAAGATAAATTGCTGGATTTACTGGTATGCATAGTACTAATCCTAGTAGCGCGGAGAGAGGGAATTGAAAGCCCTAGAATTTGGGGTTAGCTTTAAAGTTGAGTCTAGTAGTGGAGGAAGAAATAGGGGAAGGAGGGCTTTATATGTTTCTGAATGAATCTGAAAATTGTTTGTTGGAATATGAGGGGACTCAATGACATAGAAAAAAGGAAGATAGTGAATTTAGGGCTGAGAAAATGGAATGTGGAAAATGGAATGTGGATATAGTTTGCCTTACAGAGACAAATGAAAGAAGTGGATCACTGTTGTGTTAAACAAGTTGGTGTTTCAAGATGGTCAGACTGGGTTGAACTTGAGGCTCAAGGATGTAGTGGTGGAATTCTTATTTTTTGGGATAAAACGAGATGTAACTGCTTAGATAACCAACCAGGACAACATTCAATTACTGTATCGTTGAAGGACATCAGCACTGGACAACTATTTGTTTTTACAGGGGTTTATGGCCCATGTGATAAAAAGCTAAGGAAAACTTTATGGAAGGCACTTGCTGCTATTAAGGGTATCATTTCGCAACCATGGGCTGTCGGAGGGGATTTTAATGTGACAACTGGGAGTGGCTAGAAACTCCAGATCAATTAGAGAGAAATCTCTCTATTGACGAGCTCTAGACTAGATAGGTTTCTTATTTTAGGGAGGTGGGATGAGCTTTTCAGGTGCATTAAACAAAGAGTTCTTCCCAGAACCACATCAAATCACTGTCCGATTATTTTAGAATGCGGAGATTGGGGATAAAGAAAAGGATACTTCAAGTTTGAAAACATGTGGTTTGAACTTAAATAGTTCATTGACTTGATCAAGAAGTGGTGCGATCCATATTCAGTTCTAGCGGAACCTGATGTGATACTTTCTAAAAATTGGTTTTGTTGAAAGAAGACTTGCAAAAGTGGAACGGGGAGGTGTATGGAAAGTTGGAAGAAAGAAAAAATAAGGCATTGGCTAGATTG
>JBDJHY010000078.1:7163846-7175461 GCA_039654485.1 Withania somnifera
ATTGAATATACAATTCTTGAAGCTTGACGATCCCTAGGCTTTGGGAGAATAGAACCCTTGATACTTTTTCTTCTCTTTTGTTCTTTGCCTGATTGTAATGATTTTGTGGTTTAGAATAGATTGAGTACAGGTAATTAGGGGTAGAATAGGAATAATACTAATTCCCAAGTACTCTAACCCCCTAATAGACCCCAAAATGATATAGCATGAATAAGGATTAGTAGGAGGAATATTGGAAATAATCTTGCAAAAATAAGTGAAATTTCATATAAAATTAGCATGGTCACGTTACCCACATGTCATGACAGACCACGCATCAAACTCTTCAGCGTGACACAGTGGTTAATGTATCCATCCTTTGGATTTTTCCCTTTGCAAACTTATTTCAAGTGTGTCATGTTTAATATTGCGGAGTACTTCGTGAGTGATATGTTATGAGTTTCTAAGCATCTAAAAACATATGTAAACATGCGGGGTTGATCCCTAACTATTACCAATCTTCTGTTCTGGTGAAAAACATCATTGTTTTACTCCTCAAAATCACCAACACACGCTAGAATTACAAGAAAATATCGAGGTACTACAAGACCTTAGAAAAAGGGTCATAACTTCCAACTCTGGACTCGAATTAACACATGGTTTTTTTGAATTAGAAAGTATACTTCGAGGAATTCAATTGAAATACAACACAACCATCATACACTTTTTGAAAGATGTAACCATTTAGGCTCATATTAAGTCTTAAGGAGAAAGTCTAACCACATACAAGGGACGATCCGAATTCTAGATAAATTTTTGGGTGCTACATAATTTCTCATATATTAGGATATATGATCATTTGAAGTCTACCCATGTATGGAATGATACAAAAACAAGGTCGGTGAAAATCCTTAAACTTAACTTTTCCTTGGAAGTTTCTTATAATCTTGAATCATATCAAGTACTACTTCCACACATTAGAAATAATTTATTACCTAGGAACAAGTTGAGAATTCATAGGTTTTAGACCTAAAAACATACGTAATGATGCAAATTCTAACTCAAAAATTTTGGGGTGTTACATGGCTCTAGATAGAAAGATGTGGAGGATGCACATTAGGGTAGGAAGTTAGTAGGTAGGATTGTATATTGTTTGTAGATAGGAATGATTTATTTTAATAATCATGTTAGATTTTGAATTGATATGCTTATAGTGTCTGGTTCTTAGATTTTTAGTGAGGTGTATTGAGACGATTTGACTATTTGTTGTATTATTTTGTGGTAGTCTCATTCTTATTATCTGTTCATTTTGTATTATACTTTTTTGGGATTATTTTGTCTTGGACGAAAGGTTTATCAAAAAGAGCCTCTCTACCTTACCTCTAAAGTAGCGGTACGCACTGCGTACACTCTACCCTTCCCAATACTCACTTGATGGGAATATACCGGTTTATTATTTTTGTTGTTGTTGTTGCTTTTATCATAATTTTACTAGACATGTTTTAAGTTCATTTCATAGCTCACATACTCAATGCATTCAAAAGACTGATCACATATATTTTTTTGCTTTATTTTCTTATAATATAGGTTCCGGCGCTCCTTCCCACGCTTGTGGATAGTCGTACCTCTATTCCCAAAAGTTAGTTGGTAAGTCCTTATACATTCGAGGAAAGTTGTCTTGTTTAAGTTTCCTTAGTTCAGACTGTATGGTATTTTTAGTTTCAGTATCTTTAAATTAGTTGGGGGTCTTGTCCCAATAACTCATCAGTTATATTAGAGGCTTCCAAACATAATGTTCGGTCCAAATCTCCTTAGCTTTATGGGTATCTGCCCAAGTTGTTATGCTATTTAACTCAAACCTTTTTATAACAGTATATTTATTGTACTAGTTTAGGTATGCTTCCACTCAGTACTCATGTTATCTTATTGTGTATAATAGATTCAAAACGTTCACTTGTGGCCACTCGTGGTTCTAGATGTCATGTCTCATCCAGGATGTAAACTCGAGGCATAACAGGGCCACATATAGTGTGTTATCCTAAGAACCGATGCAACTTTTCACCCAAAAAATTATAACTTTTCAGAACCATTGCTTCTCTTATGAAGCAGTACTTTCTTGCTATAAATATCTGGTTCTTCCTCAGATATAGAGTGCCGAAGTATTCTTATTCTTCTAGATCTCTTTACTTAAAAAAAAACTAGTGTGGTTCGTTGTCGTTGAGTGAGTTTGAAGTTAAACAGAGTTTGAGGTACTGCTATTCTGTTAAAATATATCAAGGATATATTCCATAACCTCATCAATTCTGTAAGAGTTAAATTCGCCTGAATAAGCATTATATCCAACTTGAACAGAATAATTTTCTTAAGGACACACTGTGAGTTTAGTGGGCTTGATCTCTTCCTTAGTTATTGTTTTACTATTTCTCATAATAATTTGAAGTGTTTGTTATTCATAATTTGTTAACACATATTTTCTAATAGAAGTAATACTTTTTTCTTATCCTAATAAGTAACTTCATGAACTCGTCAATAAACTCTCAATTTTCTAACACACAACACAAATTCTTTTAGGTAATTGATGTGGGAGGAAATAATATTTTTTTTTCAATGTTGGCCTCCTAATTAAAAAATGGTGAATCAAATGATTTAAATTTTACAATTGATAAATTAATAATAATTTTAATATAATTAAGCAAATACCAAAATAATTTAAAAGAATTTTCTTCTAAATCGTATATTAGTGGCGTATTTACAACATAAGAGCATTTTGGTGAAAGTGAGTTTAGGTAGTATATGCTATTCCTATCTACAACTCCTTTCCTAGCGGGTAGAGTCTTCCCTTTCTACTGAAGAAAGTCTTACCTAACACTTGCAACCGGTTCAATTCTCAGCCAACGTTCTCTCTCCTCAAGTCCCAACCACATTATTTTTCTTTTAGTCAGTCTCGAAATTAATTAGTATTAATTTCTAAAAGAAAAAGAAGCAATTGTGTAAGAACACGCGAGGTGGTGGTGCACGTGGAGAAAGAGAAGGAAATGTATTTACTATTTATTTAGGTAGTAAAAAGTAGTGTATGTACTAATCCTATTTAAAACAACTCCTCTCCAAATCTGGCAAAGGCTAGTGAGTGTTGATATATTTATATGTATATAGCAGGGAGGTTCCATAGCAGGTAGATGAAATGAGTCGTCTTGCACCATTATCAGAAGTACCAACAAATGAAGAAGAAAGTGATTCTTCCTCAAAGAAAACACAAACATGGAGAAACTGGTTTAGGACTCTCTTCATCTCTAAGAAATCTGACCTCAGGATTCTCCTCAGTGTTCTTGGTTGCCCTCTCTTTCCTGTTTCTTTTCATCCTAAAATCCCCATTACTCAAGTAACTAACCCTTCTTTCCTTCATTACTTATCTTTATTCTGCAACCATTACATTACAATTTTTTTCGTTTTGTTTCTTTTTTATACAAGTGGGAATGGATACAGTAAATGGAAATCGATAAATTTTTATCAATTTTCCAGAAAACGTCTACTGTCCTAGGCTATTCTTTGCTTTCTATGCAACACCCCACCCTGTTACCCTTTTGATTTTCTCACTGCTATTTGGGTGTGGGTAGAAGATCCATGAGTTTTCACCTATGCGTATTCTACATTGGTTTTTTTTCTTCTCAAGTTACAAGGTATAGTCATTGATCAAGACACCAATAAACTAGCAAGAATTTGAATTGTTGATTTGTAAAGCACAATAAGTTAAGTCGACGTTGCGGGGCTCGATGCACTGTTCGAAGTGATCTAAAATAAGCACATATAAAAAAAATAGTCAATTTTAAACTAGTACTACTTTTTATTGTTCAAAACTACTATCATTCTGAATTAATGATAGATGAAATGCAAGATCTTGAATTGGGTTCGGACATTGGCGATGTTTGTGGTGGTGGGATATGCATGTGTTCCTATTCATCATTTAATGTGCATACATAAATATTAAATTGTTGCTCAATATTGAATGCATATTTATTAATGATTTGGTTTCTTGTTAGGCGGCTTAATTCGTTATTAAATGAATATTTGTTGCATCATAGGTTTCCTCATCAGCTGAATACATTATTCAACACTTCACAGCAGCAACTGGCTGTAGGAAGATAGAAGGGGCAGTGAAGAACATGTATGTCAGCGGAAAGGTGTCAATGGTCATAGTGGACACTGGCTCACCTGCTGCAACTAGTAGTGCCATTACACAAAAGGGCTGCTTTGTTTTGTGGCAAATGGTACCTAACAAGTGGTTGATTGAGCTAGTTGTGGCTGGTCAGAAAGTTGTAGCTGGTAGTGATGGAAATGTTGCTTGGAGGCACACACCTTGGCTAGGTTCTCATGCTGCCAAAGGCGGCATCCGCCCTCTCCGCCGAGCTATTCAGGCAAGTCATCACCCATAATCCTTTATTCTTAGGTCATTTAAAAGATAAATATATTATTTGCAACAACAAACTAATTATTTCTTTGTACTGTAAATAAGACAATTAATCATAAATTATAGAAGGTCTATTGTGGTTTATTTAAGATGTATATATAAAATACTTACTTGGAAGTTTTTAGCTTTATGGTGTTGATATAAAGGGGAAACGGGAATAGTCCCCATAACTGGCAGGCAGGGAAAGCAAATTTGGATCTTGTTTTTCTATTGCCTTGCCCATGTTCCCCCTACCTCAGATGTATTTTTCCACACATTGATTCTCATCTCCAAATGGAAAACCAACACTAAAGTATGGCCTTCGCCTATGGTGATGGTGGTGCATGTGACCACGCATTTCACTTGTAGGCAATACTAAAAAGGCAAGTAATAGCCTTGCGTTAATTTAACAAGATATGATTTTTTTTCAGAAATGAACCAACTTTCCTTTGTAGTTTTAGGCAGTAGCTAGTGACTGAAGTACTAATCAGGAAAAAAGCTTGTTTTGTGGTGACTATGCTGCATTATAGTAAATAAAGATATTGAAAATAATACAGTTGTTGGTGTAGGTGGGAATCTTCCTCCTTCAGTAAATTCATTAAGCGGAAGTCTTACTTGGACCCAATCTTTGTTGGATAGCACTAGTGTTCATTGACTGTATTCTATCGACTTCCAGCTAAACACGATTTTTGTTTGATCTAAATGTGAGACATTCCCGTGCAAGATCTAAATTTCTGCAAACACTAGTCCTACCAAACTTTAAAATTTTCTTTTGCCAGAAAGGAAAAATTCCTCCCTCTAATACTCCTAACGCTGAAGTGGTTTGTAGGGGCTTGATCCATTGGCTGTAGCAGCAGTTTTCTCTGCAGCAGAATACATTGGTGAAAAGAAAATCTTGGGTATTGATTCCTTTGTTCTAAAATTATCCGCGAATCATCCTGACTTAACTGAAAGGAGTGACAACACGGCAGAGATGATCAAGCATGTTGTCTTTGGGTACTTTAGCCAAAGAAGTGGATTGCTAGTTTATATAGAAGACTCATACTTAACCAGAATCCAGTCTCCAGGTTCCCCTCCAACATATTGGGAAACAACAATGGGTACAACAGTGGAGGACTATCGGCCTGTAGAAGGCATAATGATTGCACATTCAGGCTGTTCAAGCGTGATTATCACAAGATTTGGGGACTACTTAAAGGCGGGCCTGGCAATCACCAGAATGGAAGAGACTTATGTCATCGATGATGTTGCATTCAATGTTCCCGGCCTCTCTATTGACTCCTTTATCCCTCCTCAAGGTCTAATCAAGGAGTATCCTGAGGACAACCTTGACTGGAGGTCACATTACATTGATAAAAATAATCAAGCCTTCATAGCTGCTGATACTGACCTACACACTATTAACAAATGAAGTGATCCTTATATTTTGTGTATATATGCCGCAAAACTGAATCCCTGAAGAGTGGTCGTTTGTTGTTTCTTAATGACTACTAGTTTCATTTGATGCTTCTCCTCTTTGTTCTGTTTTATATGCTAACTGGGCATCATAGGAAATGTATTAATATCTTTTTGGGTGTAATTCCTGAGCTTGCTGTATCAATGTAGGGCTGATTTGGCATATTCACTCTTTAGAAATTGAAAAATTCAAAACTACTTTATCTTGCTCTCCGTCAATTTTTTTACCTCTGTCAATAATGGTGTACAGATAGAGTTCCTGCGAGTTGCATCTAGGATACAATCAGTGCTTCGTACTTGATTGCAACATTGTCAGGACTCAGATTACGGATCATGGGGCACGAGCTCTATTCTAACTATAGATAGGAGAACTCTAAACACCTAATTAATTACTATGTGAAAATTCTTTTAATTAAACAGCGTTAATATATGAAATAGAACAACTCAAATAAAACAATATTAACTTCTTACAAAATCTTACAAGTTTTCAATTAACCAATAATGGTCTCCTCAAGAACTAGTCTAGACATGTATAAGAGTCCCTAAGTATAGAGTAATGAAAAGTATAAAAGACATAACTTCCGCTAGGAATAAAATGCAGAAATCGATGCAGAATACTCGTCATTCCACCTTAGTAAATTCAAGTAAACCTACAACACATCTACATTCAAAAAGGATATATAGCTAGAGTAGCATATGTACAAACGTATGTACTGCTAGACATCATCGGAGGATCACAGTTAGTTCACACTACATAAATATAAAATCCAATAAGATCAATCATGACATCTACACATATAATAAATTAACCAAATTTGCAATTGTAACACTCTATACATGTCATAAGTTCATGCTTAGACTTAGCTCAGAAAAATACCTGAAAATTTCAAGTTTTAGGTTTCACGAAAGGGTCCATAGGCCATGGAACCCAGTCCACAAGATGTAGACCCAGTCGTAGTTTAGATACAAGGAAGCCTTGAGATCACAAGTCTTAGTACGACTCGTGGAACACATTCCAAGAGCCATACTGCATTCATGGACTCAACCTAGAGCGTGTACAAGTGATCACTAAGACCACGACCCACTCATGGGTAGTGGAATGAGTTCAAGTGCCATCAGCTGGCTCGTGAAAATGGCTAGTGACTAAGTCCAGTCCATGACTCATTCCACAAGTCATAGAATGGTCGACGGACTGTACTGTGCAATCGTGGAACCTTGAAAGAACTTGATCAAATCGATCTCAGGACCATGCCTTGGTCCATGGGTCGCGGAACCAAGTTCAGAGGTCGTGGACTAGTCCTTGAGGTCCATTTTTCCAAAATTTTTTAAATTTCCCAGGGTTAAATTAGTCATTCCCAACCCTCCCATGAGCTATACTACGTTGTTTAAGGTCATTTAAGAGGGGAGTTATTAGCTCAGTATGTACGACCCGATTTCTCGGATCATGAAGGCACCTACTATTCCACCAGTACGAGAACCAACTCTGTAGCCCAAAGCGGAAGTAGAGGGCTACTATACCAATAACGGGACGCACAAGTACAAGTAAATAAAGAAAAAGGAGATAAAACCCGAGAAGTGGAAATTAAATAAACAGAATCAACAAAACTCCCAAGATTTGGTATTAGTTTATATATAGAGCCGCTAAGTACAGAGTATAGTATAAGTCAATAATACAAGCCTATCTCCAAAAATACTAAAGAGACAAAATATAAGCTAAAGAGAGCAGGAATAGATGGACGCCTAAAGCTCACCATGTATCTCTAAAATCAATAGCAAGGAAGCACGAACGTCTAACCTAAAATCAACGTCGGATCTTAGTACTCGGATATTCACCAGGGGAACACAAGTGCAGTATGAGTATGAGTCGCCGAAGCAACCATTACCCAGTAGGCTTCGAGGGCCCACTAGGCACATAACAAACATAAAAGCAGTATAACAAGAATGCATGAAAGTAAGGTCACGAAGCAAGTAATATGACATGGAGAGCTAGCTATACAAACAGGGAGAAAAGAGACAGATAGAGCATGTTCAATGCTAGCTAAAACATAGAATAGGATCATAGGTAGAAGGAAAGAACGTACTAGGTTCCTTGCAGCAATAAAAAAATAATAACAGTAAAAGCATAAAGAACAGGTAGAAAAGATAATAAGGACTTTGGACAATATATACCGGTAAACTCAAGATACAAGACGGGGATGATAAAGCAAGCTCCACGTACAGGTAATCCCCATAGAAAGGAAAGTCTGAAAGTAATGACTACCACTAGCTAAATAGTAAATACAGTAATACAATAAGTAAATTGACATTGTCAAGCTCCCATAAGAATGGAAGCGTACACAAAAGTCACGCTCACCCGTCGGCATCCCATACTACCAGGGATACACTAAAGCAAACAAGTGTAGAAAAGTAATACAACCACACAATGGCACAGTTCTTATATACGTTCCTTCTCCAGTACCATAGGCCCAGCAGGAAGGACCCATGGAAGGGCTATTCCTACTTCTACTTATACCCCTCTTCCAGTCGATGCAGCCTAGAGACAGGGTCCATGGAGGTACGTCCACCACGTACAAAACTCAAACGTCACAGTAATCTCACATCCCAATATCATAGATTCTTAGGGAGTCTCATAAGATGGCATACAATGACTGGTATAATAGTCTTATCATTTTATAAACTCGGTAACTCAAGACGTCCTACGCCTCAATATGGTAGCATCATCAAGGTCCTCAAATCAATAAGTGTGATAAGTATAGAAAAGCTGTACTCATTGTCGCACAAAGATTGACTCAAGTGCCAGCAGTTGTACTCATTGTCGAACAAAGTCGGAATCAATTTCCAGCATAACTAATAAGTGGTAGTAGTAATGCCAGGGTGTGAAACCTTGCTAAATCTGGGAAAACAGATAGCGTTGGGTGCTCGACACACAACCGAGTCTAAAATGAGTAAAGATCAATTATTTTATATTATTATTAAAAAGTTCCATTATATTGATATTTAATCTATTTTATTCTTATTACGGGATACCAGCCACCACGACTCAATAATCATGAGGTAAATATTTATATGGGCCCCATCCCAAAATGCACGCTCAGAACGAAGTCCTTGGGCTCTCTCATAGTATGAATGTAACAGCAAAACAATATCTACTACTAACCTATGCTCGGCACATGCTAAACTAAGCTACAGCTAGCAGCACAATACACCAGCCCAAACCCGAGAGCACAACCCAAATCAAACATACGCAATAACGTTCTACTACTTCCAAAGTCACCCTACAGCCATCACCAGGATAGTACTAGGTTATGGGCATGGTGTTACAGCGAACGCCAATCGATAAAAAGAAGAAAAAAAGGGAGCAAAGAATCTATCTAAGTACACAGTATCAACCTAGAAAATCCAATCCACTGATGCCATTCAGTACAATTATATAAGCCTGTCGTCCGACGACTACCGCCCTACAACCTTCAAATATTAGCCCGACTAATAGAAAACAACCTCGAACGGCTCTAAAATTGATAAAATACAAATACAGGAATCAATACGGGTCTAACAGTACCATTTATACTATATTTCCGACTGGCCAAAAATCAGGCCACGGGCCTGCAGGACCCGCTGGCTGGACCCAAAAATAAATTTTTCCACGGGGTTCCCATGCTCCAAAAATTAGCACAATACGAGCGAGTGAAGGGCCTCAATCTTTCTTGACAAGAATTAATCAATAGGTGCAAAATGTTGCAAAATCCATAAAGCTAAAATGGGGAGAAATACAGATCGGAATTTGAATGCAACTTGTGCATAGTGTGTAATTAGGTCTAATGCACAAGAAGAATCACTCAAAAACAAATGAAAACCAAAGAATTTAACCAAAAACTCAATTGGGCATTAATGGTGGAAGAACCATCATAGCTAAGGAGCTAAGAAAGGGAACAAAAACACCTACTAAGAGTGGGGAACCAAGATTGATCTTCCAAGAACTCCCTAGCACGAATTTAATGAAGACTTAGAAAATATTTGCTTAGAGAGAGAGGAGTTAGAAAGAAATGGAGTAAATGTTGAGGTGTTTTTGTTTATATAACTGACTGCGATAAGGTGCGATCGCGTCAGAAGTGTGTGATCGCGCTGAGTACCTGAAACTGTAGAAAATTGTGCAACTGCAGAATTCCTAAATGAAGGCATGAAATCAGGACGGAGTCCAAAACAACAAACTAAATATGCATTTTGAGTGAAAAACATATTCCGAACTCAACAACGTCAATGAAATGACAAACGGAGGTTGTTTGAGTGGAAAGGACCCCCAAACCAAACCAAACCAAAACCATACTGAGCCACCAAGCCACTCAAAATGCTTGGAGTGAACCAACACCCCCCCCCCACTATCCCAAATCACCATTCTAGAGCTGATGGAAGTGCCAGAATCTGATTCAGACACCTTGATCATCACGCACTAACTCTAGGCTAGTTCTCAACTCGTAGTGAGATAAACTTTCAGAAAATAGTTCAAACTTAAAACAAAGACCCTAGAACACGAATTAAATGTCCCTTTAGACCAAAATTTGCATTCCAAAACTAACGGAACTATTAGAATTCAATTTGGAGCGTATCTTGAGCGAATGTTGACTCAAGTAAATGAGTACCTAAGTTTAGGCTCTACAATAGGCAAAATGAGATATATCTCAATCGAGTCACTAGGGATCCGAACTACCAGTCCCAGGGATCACAAATGACCTAGGGCAGCTACTAGAAAGCTCCAGGACATAAGGTAACGCATAAAACAACTGAATGATCGTATGGGTCATTACAACATCCACTATTAAACTGGATATTCGTTCTCAAAAGTCAAGAAAAAATAAGGGAAAGAGAGAGAGAGAAGATACCTGACAACTCGAACAACTACTGGTACCTCAACCTCCTGATATCTCTATCTAGAACTACTACTGGCTCCTCCATGAAAGACGGACTCTCATCCAACTAAACTGGATCTTAATGGAGAACATGAGACTCATCCAAAATATAATGTCGTAGAAATAAAACATGGAAGACTGGGTGAATAGCTGAATACACATGAGGCAAAGCCAAACAGTAGGTAATATCACCAACTCTTTCCAAAACCTAAAACTGTCTAATATACCAGAGGCTAAGCTTGCCCCGCCTACCGAACCATGTCACACCATATACAGGAGATACCCTTAGGAAGACTCTGTCACCAACTCCAAACTCTACCGCACCCGTAGTCTATGATCCGTGTTGCTGTTTTTTCTACTCTGAGCTACTTGCAGTCTATTCTGAATCAACCAAACCTGGTCGAGAGAACCATGCAACAAGTCTGAAGTCTGAACCATGGCCTCAAAACAGTCGAATAGGAGACCTACACTGCCTACCATACAATGCCTCAAACTGTGCTATTTGGATGCTAGAATGATAGCTGTTATTATACGCATTCACTAATGCTACATGTTAATCCTATGCACCCTTAAAATCCATTACACGCTCTCAACATATCCTCTAGCACTTGAATAGTTTGCTCGGACTGACTGTCAGTCTGGCAATGAAAATTTATGTCAAACGAACCTCAGTACCCAAATCCCACTAAACAGATCTCCAAAACTGCAAGGTAAACCGCGTGCCTCAATCAAAAATAGTAGACACAAGAACCCCATATGATCATAGGCAGATTTACCTGCCTATAAGCTATATACCTTGTACTAATCTACTTTGTTTTGAGAATAATTGTGCA
>JBDJHY010000078.1:7191279-7201342 GCA_039654485.1 Withania somnifera
AAGGCCTGATATAGCGTTCTCGGTAAGTTTGATTTTAAGGTTCAGGCATAGTCCTTCAAAGAAGCACCTAGGTGCAGCCAAAAGGATCTTGCGATATGTTGCTGGCACAACGTTACGGAATTTGGTACTCAAAAATATCAAATAACAGATTAATTGGCTTTACTGATAGTGATGGATTCGGAAGCTTGGACAAGCGCAGGAGCACATCTGGGAATGTTTTTAGTCTTGTTTCAGGAGCGATCTCAGGGAGTTTGAAGAAACAAGATACAGTAACTTTGTCATCTTCGGAAGCAGAATATATGGCTGCAACTTCAGCAAGTTGTCAAGCTGTCTGGTTAAGGAAATTGTTAGTGGATCTTCAACAAGAGCAGATTGGTCCAACTGAAATCTCGTGCGACAACAAGGCAACGATCGCTATGACAAAGAATTCTGCTTTCCACAGTAGAACGGAGTACATCAACATTCGCTATCAATTCATTCGTGATCTAGTTGCTGGTGGAATAATCTTATTGAAATTTTGTGGCACAAATGATCAGATTGCTGATGTTCTTATGAAGTCGCTGGCCTGCAACAAGCATGAGTTCTTTAGATTACAAATGGGAGTTTGTGATTTTGAAGAAAGGGGGAGTGTTGACTAATTCTTCAAAATAATGCAGTTGCACAAAATCAGTTAGTGGGTCTGTTTTTTAGGATTATTGGGTTTAAGTTTTTACTTAGTCAATGAATTATCTCCTTATTGTAGTAGGTCACGTTTACCACTTTCCCGTTTGTCTGCCAAGACCTGGAAATAAATAGAACTACTGAATAATGGGATAAACCATGGTGGACTACTACAAGTACTGGCAATTTTACTGTGAAGAGTGCATGGGAGAATACAAGACAGAAGGAGCGGGAAAATGATTTTTATAAGATGTGGGTTCAAGGGCTTCCTTTCAAAATATCATTTTTCCTATGGAGGTTGTGGAAAAAGAAGCTTCCTGTGGATGAGGTCATGGCTGAGTCTGGTATAGATGGTATCTAGGTGCAGTTGCTGTATTGATCATCATTAAGAAACCATCAAATTTTTAACAGGACAAGTTGCTAAAGATATCTGGAATCACTTTTCTACAGCAGCAGGAGTTCTTGGTCCTTTTCTTCAGGTTAATCAGGCAATTTCAAAATGGTGGGAAATTGATAATGTACCAAAGCTCAGGTCCCTCTACCAAGCAGCCCCTGCTATTATTCTATGCAAGTATGGAAATGGAGAAACGCAGTGTTATATGGAGGTACTATGTCTAGAAACAGGATGATTTATGAAAAAATGGGAATTTACAGATGCTAGCAAGAATTAGATACCTTGGCTAATAGACATTCCTAATAATTGGAGACAAATCCTTAGATACTTTGAAGGATACAGGCCTAGGATTAGATCTTTACAGGTTACATGGACCAAACCTCACGTAGGTTGATTCAAGTGTAACTCTGATGGTGCTTCAATAGCTTTTTGTGTAAGAGATCATCAGCAGGAGTTTATTTTTGCTAAAGCTAAATAGATACCAGATACCACTAACTTGTGTGCAGAAGCCAAGGAAATTAGGGAAGGTGTGGAGTATTGTTTAGCTAAGGACCTTTTTCCTCTCATTATAGAACAAATTCTTTAGCTATGTCAATTTCTTGGAAGGGAGATGGGTCAGTCCATGGAGCATTGACAAAGAGATCAGCAAAGCAGTTAAAGGAAAAGAAGCAGCATCAGATTAAGCACGTCGTGAGAGAAGTTACTGAACTTTTTACTAATTTGGCTTTTAGTTTTGCTGGTACAGGAAACTTTCACAACATACAGGAAATTCCAGCACAAACAAAAGTCTTACTCACAATGGACAAGCAGCAAATCCCAAACAATTGGTTAAAGATTCTTAGATCTTGAGAACAATATTAATCAAGCCTACACAAGATCTTCAAAGAACTCAACATCAACTCGAGTCAAACAAACTATAGGGTCAACAAGGATGAAGAACAGACCCCAGATAAGAGAATACCAACACAATACTAAGGGCTCGTTTGGATTTGCTGAAAAAGTAGTATTTTAAAAAGTAGCTTTCGAAAGTGCTGAAACTTATTTAAAAAATAAACAGTTATGTGGTTGGATAAAAGTGTTGTAGCTGAAAGAAAGTTGTTTATTTGTTTGGCTCACAAGTGCTGTTAAACATTTCTTTTGTCAAATGTCTGAAATATCCTTAAAGTTGTTAACATTATCAAAAATTGATTACAAGATGATTTTTATTTCTAACATAATTTAAATTAAAGTTAATTTATATTTTAATTTAATTTCATTATAAACTACTTATTTAAGTTAATTTTAAATGTAAAAAAAATTAATATATAATTTGAATGAAGAACATGAAAGATTTGAAAAGACTTTTCAGTTACATTGACTTTTCTTTAACAAGAATTCACATGAATGGTGTGTTCGGTATGGAGTTTTAGGAAAATAAGTTGTTTCTAACTTATTTTCTTATGTTTGGTATGCAAGTAGAAAATATTTTCCTCAAAATATTTGTATAAATCAAATACAAAACAATGAGAACATATAAAAGTTGAGTGATATGTATATAGTGGGGGGTCTAAGGTGGGGGTTATGGATATATGTGAGGGATGGGGTTAGGGAGGGATAGAGTTTTTTTAAATTTTTGTAAAAAAGAACAAAAAAAAATAACTTTTTTTGTTAAAAAAATCTTTTAGGAGGGGGGGGGGGGTTGGGTGTTAGTTAGGGGTTGGGGTAGCGGTCGAGGTAGGGGTGGGATTACTGGGGATGATGAGATAAAAGGGGTCAGTACTGGGGTGGGTAAAAAGGAGTTTATTTTTTTTTAAAAAAATTAAAATAAAGTTGGGAGGGGTGGGGTAAATTTTTTTTCCTAAGATTTTATTTCAAACAAATGCAATTTTGAAATTTTGAGAAATATAAAGGGGTATATGAGTCTTTTTCTTGGTCAAACTTCTTATATAAGAAACTCCTTGAAAGTCATTTTTTGAGAAGTGGTAACTTCTAACTTTTAATTTTTTTTAAAATCAATTTTAACTTTTGTAAGTTGTTTATAAGATTGTCAAACATGATTATAAGTTACAAGCTGATAGAAGTTGGTTTGACCAATTTATAATCAATGCCAAGCGGGCTCTAAATGAGTTCCAATAGATCTGACCCCGGCTTCTTCTTAGTTCTGGTATTAACTCCGAGTCGAGTTCAGTCCATCAAAAAGGAAAAAGGGAAGGAAATATTAGATTCATATCAGTAAAGATAACATCAAAAGTGGAAATTTGTTCTACCTGATAAAGTAATGTTGATGTGCAAAGGTAGTCAAAAACAAGGAGGATACTCCGAGCTAGGATTCGATTGCATAGCGCCTGTGTGCTTGGAGGCCGCTAAAATGAAATCGACCTAGGATTTAGCTAAATGAAGCTCATCACATCATTACAGAAGGCTCAAACGTTTCACCACTTCACGGTTTTGATAGTTGTGTGCACTTATCTGTGAAGATGTAGATGATACTCACAAATTTCTTACTTCTACACCTCCAAGCCCTTGCGATGGAAATGGCGGAGTGGATCTAGATTTTCTTGAAGTCTCTTCAGCTTTCTCCATTTTCTTTCTTTTTTTGCTTTAATTTTTTGCTGTTTCATGTTTATTTTTTTTTTCGGGCAGGTTTGGGCCATGGACTTGTAAATATTTAGTGTATAGATATAAATGGCCCAATCAGCCAAAGCTTTTGATTAAAAAGAAAACCTTTTACCACTTTCCCCATGTTTTTGTTATTTGGTTGTCCCTATATTTTAGCTTTGGTAGTTATTTGTGAGCTTATAAATGGCACTAGGTGCTCTTGTTTTTTGCATTAAGAAAAATGCAGCTGTAAAAAAGGAGAAAGACCTTTATTTTCTCCAATCTCTTTCATTGTTTTGTGCCTCTTGATCCAACATTCTCTTGGTTTTACACAGTCATTCAGATATGGTGGAAAATAGAATATATTTCAATGCGGGATTCAAATCTTTCGACGTTACAAAATAGAACTCAGATGGATCAACCTGGTATTAATGGGCGAGAGAAGTCGAAATATGATGAGATGTGTGTCCATAAGCAGGAAAATCACGGAATGGATCTGTCATACTCTGAAAGAGGCCTTGAAGGACAAGAAGAATATTTCAGGAGATGGAAAACAGAAACAAATGAAACGACCACTGAATATTTCAATACCAGGAAGTTTAGTGCTCTTTTGGAATTAAATGGAGAAGGGAGATCGACTTGAATCATCCCCAAAGCAGCCATAAATGCAGAGTGGTTGAATATTGCATTTAAGATTGAGAAGTTCACTAAAAATACCTTTCATTTGGAGAAGGAAGATCCGCCCTGACTCATGGAAGCAAACTACCCCTACGCAAAAGTTGTCCAAGAAAGTAAGTGGCAAAAAAATATCCTTCAAGAGGTTGATGTTTGTATCAAGATTGGAAAAATCAGCATCTCCGACAATGAAGGCCCTAAGGATGATATTCAAGAGATGTATAGTTGGCCACTTCGACAAGGAGAATCTCTGGAAGACCAACCTTAGCAGAAGCTGGACTCCAATCAACTGAAAAACAGCCCTTGGAATGAATATCTTCGAAATGTTTGGGAGATTCGTTTCTTTTTGAGTTTCCTGATATGCATATGGTGGAAAAGATTCTGCAGTCCAATTGGTCATTGAAAAGCTCCAGATTCACCTGAAATGGTGGAGTCCCATATCTGTTTTCTCCCCAAATTCCTATTAACCCTTAGCCACCTGGATCAGAGCCCTCTGAGTTCACCTTCACCTCTAGTACCATAGAGTTTTCTGTGAAATCAGAGGTTTGTATGAAGGTGGCTAGCCGTTGAGGAAGAAACAGAGCTAAAAGGTCATCTAAAATGGTCTAGGATTCACATCATCGGAGATGGTCAGAATATTCCTAGTAAGGTGGTAATTGAAAGAGATGAAGTACTGCACTCCAATATGGGTACAAAGAAACCTAGTTTGGAGTTATCGTCAGCGTCCAAGGAAACTGTCAGAGAGGTTATTGAAATTGAGGGCTTGGAACAACCTATTTCCAATGGGTAAAATTGTCTACTGCTAATAGAAAGGTACAAGAAACCCCTATATCTGAAGAGGAGACAGGGAGAAACACATGATCTTTCCTTGTAGCACAACTGGTGACTTCTTTTGATAGGATCCTAAGTAGGAAACTCTTAGAAAAGTGTAAGGGAAAGAATAATCAAAATATAGAAGCAAGACACAATTCATAATGAGTTTATGGGACACATTGAATTGGCTAGCAACACCTCCCAATTTAACTCAACTAAACCACCAATGCTATAATTGGTTCCACAAACAAAGAAAAACTCAATTGAATCCACAAATGAGTAACCTCTCATCAATATTCAAGCTAGTCTAGGCTGGATTAGGAAGCCACTATTTATTGGTTGGCTTTTTATACACTAGGTCGAAAAATGACCTTGCAAGACTGCAAAATAAGACCAAAACATCACACTTATTCACAATATGCACCACCTGTTGTGACTGCAACAAGGAGTTTGTTGCCACATCCTTGTTTCACAAATTGGGAAAATTTGAGAGAGTAGGGTGATATGGTTTGGTGGAGGTCGCCTGAAGGGAGATGCGGTCACATCTCTAGTCCACATCTGGGCTCAAATTGTTGAGTGCTCTATTTTGGAGTCACGGAGTTGTGATCGTATGAGGGTGTTGCGGTGTCCCATAAGTCGTTATGTTCCTCTTCATCACTCCAAGCGATCAACCAAATGTGCTATTTCCTTAAATAGTGCTCATCAAGAGCCTCCAAAGCCTCTCTTTGTGCCAACATGGCTTGTACTACTTGGAGTTTCTTGGCTTGGCCGTGAATGAGTTGTGCTTCCCGATATTATATCATTTTTAGTAGTAGGTCACATGACGTGTATATGCGGGCTGAAGTTGTTCGGACTCTTCACTATCTATGCCACACCCTAGTCAACACGACATGAGTGTGGGATCCGTACCAATCTGGTCAACCAATTTGTGGTATTTTGACCAAAATTGAGGTAGAAATTCTAGACAGATTTAATGTTTTCCGAAATCAAAATAAAAGCTAAGGTGAATTGAAGAAAATGAAATACTTGTATATAGAAATTTTTGTGTCACTCCTTTCCCCTTTTATCTCCTTTCAGAAATCTCTCCTTGATCAATATTTTCTCCTCAAATTTCCATATAATATCTTCAAATATAGGTTTTATAACTCTATTTAGATATTTGAATTATTTTTAGCCAAATCCGCACACCCGTATCCACACTAGATCAATATCTCCAACTATTAAAATTGAGATAATGAAGGGTTAAATCGATTATGAAGGATTCGACCTCTAGATCTAGACGTTTCTATTAAGTACTAGACCTCAATATAACACAAGTGTGAATTGGCACTAAACACTTTCTATTAAGTGCTAGACCTCAATATAACACAAGATCTCTAGTCCCTGCCTGCAATACAATCAGATGAGAAAACAAACTCTCACAATGAAGTTGTGGAGGACGGAGACACCTTGTCAAGACGGGGAAGCAAATAAAAGAAACTGGAATCAACTACCAAGGAGAAACAAGGGGGAATGCAGAACTTGTATTGATGATGGATGTAGGGATTTGAAACCTTTTCTTAAAACCAACCAAACCGACTGAACAGAACCTAACCCAACTAATTATTAGGTTCTTTAAGTGAAATCGTAAGCAGTGTCCAAGAAAGTGCTAGCTTCACCGCTTTGAGCATTAAAATGGACTCCGACAGTTTAGGGAAGAATGATGGGCCGGTAACAAGGCCCCTAAATGACCGGTCAGAAGGCTACCTTTTTTTTTCTCTAATCTGCGAGGCGATATGAGGCCAAACCGCTTCACCTAGAGAAGTGGACATTTCAAAGGGTGAAGCGCTAATGCGCTGGAGGTGAGATGGAGTAGAAGTGCTTGCTTCATGCTAATAAGTTTCTAAAAGGTCTATTCTAAAGGAATAAGTATCTGACTTTAGTAAAAATTCCTATTTCACGACTTCTACTCACTTTGTGACTTTTGCTCCAACGCGACTCCTGCTTTGCTAGGGTTTTCTCTTCTTTCTCCTTCTTCTTGTTCTTCTCTTTTAAAGTTCTGCTATGTTTCTTTTTCAGTTCTGCACTTCCGCTATGTATTTTTTCTGCTTTGTTCTTCTTTAGGTAGTAGTTTTTTTTTTTCTAGTTCTGCTATTTTTTTCAGTTCTTCTATGGTTTTTTTGTTCTTTTGCTTTGTTTTCTACTATGTGGCTGATTTTTTTCTATATATCTCAACAACAATGATTAAAAATGTTCGAAAATATGGTAGAAGAGCTAATGAGACCAATAAGAGCAAAGTTTTATTTTGACTGACAATATATTTAATGGCAGAATATTTTTCGACAACATGTTATTGATACTTATATTGATGTTCCTCGAGATTGTGAGGGAAGAAGTAAGAAGTACATTAAGGAAAGAATGGAGCTAAAACGCAAGCGTTATTTCAACGAAATGTGACTCATCATCAATAACTTTGATTTTGTTTGTACTAAGGTCTATGAAGGATTTTGTGATATCCATCTTGTAGCTTTTAATTTTGAACTTCTGCTTATATATATTTTCTCTATTTATTTGGTCATTTTTCCTTATATTGCGCTTCACTTCAATATTACGAAGCAAGGCTTTGTCGCTCTTTTCCGCTTCACGTTTTCCTAAACGCTGATTGTAGGTTTCAATATATATTTATGCCGAGAATTAGAGTAGGTATTTTTATCTAATAAAAAATACAGACTAAGTACCTATCTTTCGGAAGTAGACTCACTCTTATCAGTTCAGTGTTAGATGCACTTCTAACTTACATGATGTTTTTGTTCCCAATCGCAACAGGAGTGACCCACAGGCTTGATAAAATCAGAATTTCATTTCTGTGGCAAGGAATAAAGAAAGGAGAGGCTTTCGCTTGGTCAAGCGGAACACATTAACAACTGGAAAAAAGCAAGGAGCCTTGGGTATTAGAAATCTTAAATTTCAGATCAAAGCTCTCAAAATGAAATGGCTATGGAGATCCACCTAAAAATAAACTATGGTGGGGAAGTATCATTAAAGCAAATTATGGGAAGTAAGATAATTGGATGACCAAGAGGTAAACACAACATATCGAGTTAGATGGGGATCCATAAGGCTCTTTGGCTTGAAGTGAAGAAAAATACATCCATCAGAGTGTATGATGAAACAAAACTACTATCTGGAAGGAGACTTGGCTTGGGAATGGTAAGCTGTAGAACTTTCTGGATATTCTTGGCTTCGCTGTTCACCAGCAGAAGATTATTGCAGTACTTAAATTTGACCTGGGATGGGATCTGACCTTCAGAAGATTGCTAAACGATTAGGAGATTTATGGGATGATAGAGTTCTACAAGTCATTGGAACTCTTCAGTGGCCTACAGGAGTGGTCTGATAAATTGTTGGTTGGTTCTTAGCAGTGACTTTTTTAAGGTTTGCAATGCAAAGAAATTAATGGATCAGACCAACCATTAGGTTATGAACTTGCCGTGGAAGCACATCTGGAAGACTAAAATCCCACATAGAGTATCTTGTTTTGTCTGGCTTTTGACCAGAAAGGCTGTTTTTACAAAAGAGAATCTGGAAAAAAGAAAGGATCTCTTTGTGCTCTAGATGCTATTTTTTTGGTGAGAAACCAGAGTTAATCATCTATTTCTACACTGTAACTAAATAAAATAACTATGGAGGAAGTTCATTAACCTTAAAGGAATACCCTGGATAATGCCTGGAAGGACTACTGATGTGCTACATAGCTAGGAGGAAGCAAAGTTAACAGGCAATAACTGTCCCGGCAAGCATTTGATGAACATTTTGGAAAGAAGGAAACTCTAGATGCTTTGAGGATGTGGGCAACGCTTTGCAGAACATCAACCCGAATTGGCTTATATTTTTTTGTTTCTGTGTTACCAGACCTGCTTAGAAGAATCCATTGATGTTTCTGATTTTCTGAGTTGCATTTAGTGATGACATAGTTAGCTTTGAATACCTGAAGCACATTTATAAATATGGTTTACATACAACCTATTATTGTTTTGTCTATTAATACACAAGTTACCAGTTCCAAAATGAAAAGATTACTCCAAAGCAAAAAGCTCCAAAGACTATTGAAGCTTTACGCGCAAGGCACAATTGAAGCTTGGATGAAGAGAAGTCCAATAAACAACACTGAACCCAGTGTAACCCCACAAGTGGGTGTTCAGGGAGGGTGATGTGTACGCAGCCAACAGTCTTACCTCTACCGTTTGCAGGTAGATAGGTTGTTCTTCATTGGACCCTTGACTCAAGTAAAGCATAACAAAATCAGTATAACAATGAAATGCAGTAGTGAAGTAGCCTAGTGAAGAAAATGCCTATGAAGAAAAATATAAATAAAAAATGTAAAGCAAAAGAATGTAACAATAAGCACGAAGTCAAACGAATGAAAATATTCTGATTAAGATAGATAGAACCTATTGGTGAAGGCACACACGACTTAGCCCCTTGATGCCTACATAAAAACACCAATTAACCAAGGCGAGACCACATCCTGAGCTTCACTGAGTTTCAGCGTGCTCTAAGTGAGCCTTTAACAACCATGCTATGATTATATAATTGCTGTTTGAATTTAGAGTTATTTTCTTGCATTATGTACATCTTTTTTTTCAGATTTGACTCATTTGCGTCTTTCTTCGTTAAAAGCAGCTCTGTATTATGCTTTGCGATTAAAACCCCGACAGAACCGCACTTTCTTTTTCCTACTTTTGCCTTTGATAACACTGCTTGCACCTTTTGAAGACAGAGATAATTCATGCGTAACAACGGCTAATGACCAGAGTTTTGTGAAAATATTCTGTCAAGAATGTTGTATGAATTCCAAATGAAGTCCAAGATGAAAGTTCTCCCTCCACCCTATTAGGTTTTCCTCCTTGATGTTGAAAGGTGGAATGAAGTAGAACTTCTTTCAAGCTCTGCTAGTTTCTCATC
>JBDJHY010000078.1:7206943-7228513 GCA_039654485.1 Withania somnifera
CCCGAGACTCAAGAAAATGAAGAGTTTTCTATAAGTTCTACCGGTGATGGGATAAAATTAGATAGATCGAAAATCATAGTGGATAATGTTTTTGCCTATAATGTTGCACTTAATATCATTTTGTAGGATTAAAATGATGTGAAATTGAAAAAATTTAGAGTTAAAACTAAATAAAGAATTATATTAAAAAATCAAACAGAGAGTTTAATGATATTAAGTGAATAATAATATCATATGACGAAAGAGGCGGCCTTCAGTAATCCAATTGAATTCTATATGTTTGATGGAGCACGTGGCATTAAATGAAGACCAAAGTAAAGAAAAGCAGCAGGCCGCGCTAAGTGTTCTCGGCGTTTTCCTCCGCGGCGCAGAGGAGTTTGCTTTGTGTTGATTTTTCCAAATTAATTTTCAATTCAGTTTATTTTTTATATGTACGTAAATATTTCATACAAATATTTGTACACAACTTTTGATTTAAAGAGAGCTAGGAATTATAATTATTTTATATTTTTTTGTGGAGTTAAATTTTTCGTTCTAGGATCATGATAGTAATATGATTATTTATTAATTAACTATCTCGGTCAGTGTTTGTTTATTAATAAAAGTTATTTTTATATTCTTTTAATTACCTTTTTGATGCTTAACTATCATTCAAATAAACCTCTAATCTTTTCGTGAATTCAAAAGGAGAATCAGGAAGATGGACCTAAGATTATAGGGAGTAGGATTTTTCGTACGTAAAATAAAAAGTAGATTCATAGCTAGGATATAATGTAGCTAGAACGTCCTACTTAGTTAGAAAACGGAAAGATAGCTTATTCTGTCTGAATTGGATTATCAGCCTGTTCAACTATGAGGTTAAATTAATTTGGATAAACGATTAGAGGCTCGAGAGACCACAATAATATAATTAGCCCCAAAATCAGTAATTAGATAAACAACTTAGTCTATCGAATTAATTATTCAACATAATTGACATTAAATTTATAACCTAGATTGATTTATTCAACAATTACGTGAGAATTTACTCCTCTTTGTTAATGTTAAATCATTCTTTTCTTTTAAATTTTAGTTAATACATGTTCTATAAATTGATATTTGAATCCAAGCTAAAATTTATTTTTATAAAATTTGTGAAGTGTGTTAGGGCAATGTCTTACCCAATGATACGTTGGTAAAATGTTTTACCCACAGCTCCCACGATATACGCTTGCTCAAACTATTTGTAAGAATGATAGATGAAGAGAAGTAATTATACGACTTTTGGTCTAATAAGAACGGGAACGGAGTAATAATGATTTCTCTTTTTTTTTTTTTTTTTCTTCCCACGATTGTCACACTCTTTAATCTTTATATGTTCTCTCGACACGCACAAAGGCAAAGTTGAATAAAACTTACAAGATTATAAGTACTCCCGCCAAGTTAGTCACTGATTATAAGTGTGAAGAAAGGGCAGAGAAGTGGCAAAAAGAGTGTTTTTTTCATTCTCCTAACTTTCATCTCCTCTTCCATTAAATATTCCTCAACCAAACCTTCTTTCCCTCAATCTTTCCCTCCCTCTTAAATCAAACCTAACTCATTTATAGTATAGAAACTTGTTAGCTAACTTGTTTTTCACTTTCTTTTTTTTCTTTTTCTTAAAAAAAAAAAAAGAAAAAAAAAAACAAGAAAGCACTGATTAGCTAGCTAGTAGAGATTGCAGTCCAACTTTGCACCTCATTGCTATAAACTTTCCTCCGTTTTTCTTTTTAAACTTTTTTGTCCTTCTTTCTCATTGCATCAATGGAGGCTATGAGTAATCTAAGTTCTTCTGTTATATCAAAAACTGCTATGAAATTGTCGAAGAATTGCATATTGTACCCTCCCAAGAAGGTTGACAACATGGTATATTGCCAAACTAGTGGTACAAATGCTATAAAACTTGGTAATCTTTCTTCTGTTATAACTGAGAGATCATCAGTGATTAGCTCGGAAACTTTAGGAAGTTTGGTTTTGACTCCAAATGGTAGCAGCCATACTGAAATTAAGGTGAAGGATTTGGTGCCCTATTGTCAGTCAAATTCTCTCAAGGAAAGACATGATGATGGTATAGGCATTACCAAGTTTCTGAGAGGCAAAGCATTTCTCATTACTGGTGCTACTGGTTTTCTGGGAAAAGGTTTTCCATATGCTTGACTAGTTTCTTCAATGTTCAATTTACAGCACACTATATCCTTTTGAGACTGATTTTTCTAACACCCTCCCTCCAGTTCTAATTGAGAAGATCTTAAGGACAGCACCTGATGTGAACAAAATATTCATCTTGATCAAGGCAAAGAACAAAGAAGTTGCTATGCAGAGATTGAAGAATGAAGTATGCATTAATCTTATTTAGTCATATTTCTCTTTAGGTCCCATTTCTACCATTAACAAGTTTTTTCTCCATTAGATCCTCAATGCTGATATATTCAATTGCCTCAAACAAGTTCATGGAAAATCTTATCAGACTTTCATGTCGAGCAAGTTGGTACCTGTGTTAGGAAATGTTTGTGAAGCTAATCTTGGAATTGATGAAGACACAACCAACCTGATGGCAAAAGAGGTTGACATAATTGTAAATTCTGCTGCGAATACCACTTTTGATGAAAGGTTGTTTGAAATTTATATTTGGAGTAGTGTGTATGTCCATATTTTCTCATGCCTGAAGCAAGTATATATTTGGTGAAATTTGCAGGTATGATATTGCACTTGATATAAACACCGGAGGACCTAGCCGACTTATGAACTTTGCAAAACAATGTCACAACCTTAAACTCTTTCTTCAAGTATCCACAGGCAAGTAACTCTCCAGAATAGGTTGATTAGAAATTACTAGAAAAATTGTGTCACCAATTTATCAGCTCCATCAAATTGATCTTTAACTTGAATGATATGCTATTCATTAAGAGATCAGTTACTGGATTGTTTCATGTCGAAAACAGCGTATGTTAATGGACAGCGACAAGGGAGGATTATGGAAAATCCATTCTGCATCGGGGATAGTATAGCAACGGAGAATCTTCTTTCTGGAGTCAATCAGAACTCCTTCCCCTCATTGAATGTTGAAGATGAGATAAAGTTAGCGCTGGAGTCTAAACAAGGTTTAGAAGATAATTCAGTGGCTCAGAAAATGAAAGAGATTGGTTTACGGAGGTGTATATTATATCCCTAACTATTTGCTTCATTACAAATATATAATATCTGCTTAACAAAGAGTTCATTTGAATTAATCAGAGCTAACAAATATGGCTGGCAAGACACTTATGTATTCACAAAGGCAATGGGAGAGATGATGATAGACGGCATGCGAGGTGATATTCCAGTAGTAATTATTCGACCAAGTGTAATTGAGAGCACCTACAAGGAACCATTTCCTGGATGGATGGAAGGGAGCAGGTATTATTCTACTTGAGACAAATCCGAAAAAAGACTTCCAATTCACCTTAAACTAATGTTACTTTAACCCTTTTGTATGCAGGATGATGGATCCAATCATCTTGTACTATGGTAAAGGGCAGCTCACAGGGTTTCTTGTAGACCCTAGTGGAGTTCTTGATGTGGCAAGTTCTTCACATAATTAATTAGTATGAAACTAACATAAAGGATAGTGTGCACTGATCAACATTATTTATTTGTCTCTTGTAGGTTCCAGCTGACATGGTGGTGAACGCAACCTTGGCAGCCATGGCAAAACATGGGACAGAAGGAAAACCAGGAAGTAGTAGTGTTTACCAGGTTGCTTCATCTTCTGTAAATCCATTAGTCTTCAAGGACCTGGCCAGAATGCTATTTGATCACTTCAATCATTCACCGTACATTGATTCCAAAGGAAGGAAAATTCATGTTCCAAAAATGTCGCTTCTCAGATCCATGGAGGACTTATCATCCCATCTATGGCGAGATGCCACTAACAGAAGTGGCCTAACACATTTGACAGATCCAAATGGAAAGCTGTCCAGGAAACTTGAGAATATCTGTAGGAAGTCAGTGGAGCAAGCAAAGTACCTGGCTAATATTTATCAACCCTACACTTTTTATGGAGGAAGGTAAGAGTTTGGCCTTTACTATATATCATCTCAATTAAGTTTTGCACCATATTAAGACTAAAAGAGGCGCAAATTTCCAGATTTGACAACAGCAATACTCAGAGGTTGATGGAATGCATGTCTAAAGAAGAAAGATGGCAATTTGGGTTTGATGTAGAAAGCATAGATTGGAAAGACTACATCTCTAATGTCCACATTCCAGGGCTAAGGAAGCATGTAATGAAAGGAAGAGGATCATGCAGTTAATCAGTCTGCTGCTCCTTTATGTTTCTACATCTATCTTACTGTAATACAAGTATACTACTACTGGTTTTATTTTTACTTTTTTCTTTCGGAAAGATTTGTAATTTCCAGACAAGATAACCTTTGACAACGTTCTGATAATCACTCATGTAATATCATTTTCAACATGCTATATTAATAATATCATATCAAAGTGATCAGTCTACCATAAGAATATTGGTATTCTTCAGCTTCTATCTATATGTAGTGTAGCCTAGATTATATACTTTTATAAAAATGGAAAAGCAATATCATTACCTGTTATTCTTTATGGCTCTTAAAAAAGGTAGGGGCCAGTAAGGTAGAAGGATAAATTAGACCCCACCTATCCACTGTTTGAATTATGCTCCCATCACGTGACTCACCAATGTGGGCACCCACCATGCCTTTTTGAGGCTGACATCTTGCATTAGAACAAACAAATTCAATGATTTTATAGATGCAGTACTTATTTTTTGAGGGAAGACGGGGCAAAACAGACTAGGAAACGACATCATTGCTTTTCAACTTATAGTACAGTAGGTGCTAATAAGTTGCTAATACCATATTAGTGATAAATCACATTTGAAAATCTAATTCCAACAAGTATTCCATACCTCATCCTTCAACAAAATATGGAATAATATTTTTTCAAACTATCGCTCTATAGAGATCAAACAATCCTCTTTCAATTGAGACTAGACCTTAAGATGATACGCTAGTATAGCTTTCAGAACCCGCAGAATATATCTCATTTTCATCAGAAATAATATATTACACGAGTTCATAATTTCCATACAAGAATTCAAAGTGGTCAGCTAAGAACGTATCCTACATATCAACACAAACAATATATATTGTATTATACATGAAATACCAAGCATCATAGGCTCAGGTGAGAGAATAGAGAAGGCACAAGATCCACCACAGACCAAGCAAGACCAGCGTACTGAAAGAGCCTAATACCAGTATCGACTTCGAACGAGTCCTGTCGGGAGAAAAAGAATAGCTTTTGAATATAACCTGCTTGCTTTATTTCATCCGACTTTTTAGCAGAAGTTGAAATGCTTAGTGATGGAACATAGCTGCTTGATCTCACTGGGATGCCCAATGCATTGGCAAGCATGGGAAGCATCCATTTGGCAAGAGCCTTGCCACAGAACCTCACGAGGAGTATCGTTGGATATCCTACTATCATTCTTCCCAAAAATGCAGGAAGGGTAAGATGGGGAGTGAAGACACGGGGTACACTCTCATGATGAAACTGATGATATGTCTGATGGACACCAATTACCTGGACAAAAGGATTTTATTTTCATGAAATTAGAGGCACTTGAATTACCCTGTGAAACCACACATTTCTGTAAGGGATCATCACAACCTTCTATACATCCAAAAGAAATTACTGAATCTGAGCATGAGGACATGCATAATAACTAAAACGAAAATATGCGACATTAGCCTTGCAAAAAATTAGAACCAAAGAATGCCAGGACAGCAATATTCAGCATTATGAAAACTCTTATAGCAAAAAGCAATACCACATAGTTTTTCTTCAATCATAAAGATATGAAACCCACCAGCGGCGGAGCCACTTGCTTGTTGGAAAATTACACTGTAGCAAGGTAAAAAAAAACTCTCTTTTTATGTATATACATTAGATATTGACTCTACTTGGCTTCTTCATGGGTCTAATCATTTATATTTTGACACCCTTAGATGAAAATCCTGGGCTCGCTACTGAAACTCTCAACAAACTAAGGTCTATGAGATTATTAGCCTTGTCCCCAGAGAGAGTGGGGTCTTGAACAGGAACCTAAGCAGAAGTAGGAAACAAAAAGGATGACGATTGAGCAAAAGAGAGAGCTTAAGATTGAAAGGGGACACGGAAAAGAGAAGCTACACCTCTCTCTCTCTCTTTCTCTCTCTATCTATCTATCTATCTATCTATCTATCTATCTATCTATCTCACACACAATTCTATTTATTCCATATTTTGTTTAGTTAATATCTAAGCAAATAAAACATGCAGGATGAATCAGGCACCTATGTTACTCTCGGACATCTCTAGCTGTTATAGCCAATAAATAGCACACGTAGGTAAGAACACGGCAACACATGCTTATATTTTGGCTAACCAAACCAAGGTAGCAACAGGAAAATGACTACTACTACAGGACAGCAACCAACACAATTTTGAGCGCAAAGCTGCCGTATCTATATTATTAAATTCAATGTTTGCACTATTTCAATTTAAATGGAGCTTGATGGCTGCCAATAGAACCATGTTACTCAAAGTACAATCAATAACAAGTCTATTAAGAGTAAAGAAAATATTGGGTTAAACAGTAAAAAGACCACATTCTCTAACAAAAAAGCTATATGAACTTTTTTATATCAACATACCTGATTCATATGAACTATGAATTAGGAGAAGAAAAATTTTACAATCATATGCTAAGTAACAAGATGACTGTTTCCCATATTTTTCCCTATACAGTCATTTTTCAGTACTAAACATTTTAGGCAAATGCACTGAAGCAATATGGTCAATGAACACAAATCTCAGAATAAGCTTTTAACAAAGGAATAAGTGGAAGGAGAAATTCGAACTTCACAAGGTAAAGTCAAGCAAATACAGTTGTATGCTTACAATTCCCAATGCCACACCAGTGAAGGCTGTATGGAACTCAAAACTTGGAGTTGGAAGCAGTGGTGTAGGGTAAGCAAAGAGCAACAAGAAGCTTAGCACAGCCCAGAATGATGAAACTGCAAGCAATCCCAAATCTTAGAACCATCCCAAATCTTAGAACCAGGAATAAAGATTGATGGTCATGCATAAGAAATAAAGATAACATATAAAAAAACTGGAAAATTCCCATTTGTCAAAGGAGTCATCATTGTTCTTTCTTAAATAATAAAAAATGGGATCTATGTTCTGCAGTGTTATCAAAGGCAAAAAGAGAAGAAAAATACTGAGCCTTTATTGCGACTTCAAGAAAGATAAAAGCACAAGGCTTAAGTGAAGAAAAGTGCAAATGACGAGGAAAGGTTAATCAATAATTATATAGACCAAAAATCACAAACCATGTCAATTAAATTCAAAATCATTTCAAATTTCTGATTGAGATAGAAGTTTCTTATTCAAATTACTGTCTAATTTTACTTTATAAGAATTTTAATCTTCCTACTTATCACTAATATTCATCAATAAAGTTTGCTTAACATTTTGTATATCGTTTTTGTTTTTGTATTTTTTGTTTATGTTGTCCTCCTTAAGAGAGAACCGCCGGGCACTGAGATGTTCGTTCTATCCTCACTAAAGCACCGGTTAAGCTAAGCACAGCGTCTAACTTGAACACTAAAGATTTATGGCTTAAGTGTGTCTCAAGCAAGCCTTTAACAACACAATTCTTTCCGATTTTTTCTGATAGGATAGAATAGTGTTCTCAACAAACTTTCGTAACCACAGAAAGTTAGCTGCAACCAAAATAAATAAAGGATAGTAACTTTATGGAATGAATCTTCTTCAGTATAATTCTCTCGATTCTTCTCTCTTGAGCTTCTCCATGATTTGAGGACCTTCAGTAGTGCATTTCACGAATTGTGGGATGGTTTGAACCCCCAAAAATGTGTCTAGTCTCCAAGAATGTAGGACAACACTTCATTGTTGCGAGTTTTGGATCTCCGGGAAAAGCTTTGTTGATTAATCCTATGAAGAACTGTGCTGGCGATGCCGATGCTTTCTCCAACATTTGCAGAATGACCTCAGAAAATTATGTAACCCTCCTATTTATAGTTTGTAGGGAGTAGGCAGTCCAAGAGTAAACGAATTCTCTTGCCTTTTTCTGATTGTAGTTGTAAGTCATCAAGCTTATCACAAATATTATGTAATAAAATTGCTTGTGATTGCTAAACCATGTCACTTTGGACACTTGGCAACTTTTGACTAGTACTTGAATTTGTTTGGAACTGCCACATCATGTGAATGCGCGGCATCATTTGCATGTCTTGAATTTGACTGGGATGTCACGTCACTTGATGCGTGTAATGGGTCTAGGCCTCAAGATGAAATGGTCTTTAAGCTTAAAAATAATAAAATAGACTAATTTAATTTGTAAAGTTTAAATTATTTGTTCAACCCATATGAACATGGATTAACCCTAAACATACAAATTAAGTTATGATTGCACGAGTTGCCAATGTATTGAAAGATGCTTCACGTCAACGCTTTCCTGATGCAAGACAAGGCAGGGACCTGGAACATTTCTGCTCTAAGCCGAGGCATTTTATGGAAACCGATGGAGAAGCAGCGAGGCGGCAAGAAGCTACACCATTTTATATTTTGTTCAAAGCTACAGTTTTCACATTACTTGCTTCTCCTTTCTTCTCTCTTTTCTTTTTTTCCGGCCGAAACTCCTTTTTCCGGTTGTTTATGGCGTTCTTTTAATCTGTAGTTTTCTTCGGAAGCAACTCCGCGTCTTCTGTTCTGCTCAGTGTTTTTTTGTCCTCTTTCAATCTGTAGTTTTCCTCATTTTTATTTTTATTTTTATTTTATTTCCAGTTTTAGTGTACAATTAGTTGCATAATAACTTAATTATTTTAACCTATAAATAGTATATTCAATGGCATCATCTGATGGCATAAAAAAAGAATGGCATAATATGCTATTGTTATCGAGTATTTGGTTATTTACATTTGCAAATTTAATATTTCAAATTTTTTGATTTAATTAATGCTTCACTTCTCGCCTCAAAGCAGCAGGCCCTCGTCACTTTCTATGGCTCACTCTCCAAAACACACTGGGAGTTGCCTAATGACAACAATTGAATCCATTGAGTCAGCTAATGCATCAGCATTAAACTTTACATAAATCCTGGCTAATGTATATTTGATATATAACACAAGATATTATGCAGAAATATTTGCTCTTTGATAGAAACTGCTGCTAAATATAGGTATTATGAAATGTTCAGGTTCAGTTAGCTCATATAACTTCAAGTTTTATCCCAAATCGGTAGTCACTCACCTTAAATAGAATATATCTATGACAGTAATGACTGCTTTGCACTCTTCTTTTTTTTCTCGAGTCAAATGAAAGATTTTATTCAACTAGTAAGTGTTACATACACACTACCTATATGGACTAAGGTAGGCTCTCAAGAATAACCACAAATTAAAAAAACTAATCTGGCCATCCTGGGTAAGCAAAATCAGGTCTGGCCTTACAAACTAGGAAACAGCTTAGGCTACTCAGGCATTTTGCCATTTACAATGTCTCTATCCTACTATGTGCAAACAGTTATGACTTCTCTCATCCAGCTGACATTATCACACTCGATATAGGAGGAATAAGAGGATCTTCTTACAGCTTTTCATCCAGTGTAGAGGGAATACTATAGCACTCAGCCTTGACAAAATTCTTTTGTGTTATCCTTCCAATGCTCCCTTTCGCAAACACATTAAGACCCCGCATTCATATCTATTAAGAAAAGATAAAATGAAGAATCTTGTGCAGGAGGAGCCAAGCTCTTACATCTTTCAGCTTCATGAACCTCAAGTATTATTATGCTAAACATTGACACCCATAGATGGTACATTTAACTCCTAATTCAGTAATCTAAATCCATCTTGGACCCTCTATCAGTTGTTGACTTAACTATTTCTGTCTAATTAAGCATTACTCGTCTTTTTTTTACCCTCTATTTTTTATTTACATTTGATTTAAGTCATGAAGGGGAGACTTTTGAGTAACTGGTAAAGTTGTTGTCATGTGACCAAGAGGTTACGGGTTCAAGCTTTGGAAATAGCCTCTTGCAGAAATGCAAGGTACGGCTGCGTACAATAGAACCTTGTAGTTAGCCCTTGTCCACGCAGGAGCTTTAGCGCATCAAGCTGACCTTTTATTTGATTGAAGTCATGGGCTAAACCCCCATTTCGATTTTGGAGTGTACTTTCAAGATACCACATCAGAGGTAGAAGCATCACCAATATCACCACTCCTAATTTACTCCTTCACTGAATGGAAGACTCTACTGGTCATATCAAAATAATCAGAACAGAGCGAATGTTAATCACATTGGGCATCTTGATCTATTTCTGTATCCCAGATATGCTTTGAAGTGGATATCTACCAAGAAGCACATCGGGTTATCAGCAAGGAAGCATATGTCTCTTGCCAATTCTAGATTTTGATTTTTGATTGGGAATAATGACATAAAACACCAAAGAAATTCAAGAAAGGTAACAGTACTCATACCATTTTGCCCTGAAACTATGAAATGATCTATGTGTTTGTGAAAAGAAAGCCAAAATGCCAGGATTGCCAATCCGAAAGCTAGACCCCCAATGATGTCAATCAAGCTGTGCATTCCCAGGTACATTCTTCCTGACAAACAGCAAAATTTGAGTACTGGACGTTTTGAAGAAGTAAGATTGGAGCCTCATGCAGGAAACAGGACATACCTAGTGCAACGAAGAAAACAAATAAACAAACGATTGCTAATCCAGCTAATCCAGCAATGGTATCATCATTTTGTGTGTAGGATAAGATATAGTGAAGAAGGAACCTGATTTTTCCAAAGGGGTTAAGATGAGTAAGAATATTCTGATATAAAGCACAAAATGCGTCATGGTGAGTATTTTTCAGTCCTAAATGATGCAAAGAGCAATTTCTTTTATTTTCTGCTAATTCCATCAGAGCATCAATGCCATCTTGTCAAGCAGCAGATCAAAAATAATAGGTGTACCCTGACAGGCAGACAGTGTTGAGGGTGTGTGAAGAAGGAAGTCCATATTCCAGAGCATTTTCTTTCTCATCTTCTGTTGCTGTTATTCTTCTAACAGGTGGTGAACTGGGTCTAGCAGCACATACAACATCCTGCAATTTTAAACAAAGCTCCCACACATGGCCTAACAAAAATTACATACAAAAACTGACATTTAGAGAAAAAAGCAGTACCTTTATACAGTTACCAATATAATCACACAAGGCCATCAAAAGAGTCATCTGCCTAGCCAATTTGCAATGTCCACTCTGCAACAGAAAAAATCGAATATAAAAGAAAGCTTTGCAAGTAGAAATTATTAATAGTCAGGTAACACATATACCCAGAATAGCAAGGGAAGGAAAGTAGTGTAGAAAGGCACAGAAACAACACATGAAAGGCCAGAAAACAAGGTATCCAAATATTTGTTATGATATTTCTGCAAAACAAAAACCATTTACTATCAATCAGAATAGCACATTAAATAAACTAGTGTATGCACAGAACTGCAAAGATGCGTGAAAGAAACCTGGATGTTTAAAGTAATAGGAGTGGTAGAAACAACACAGCTAGAAACCCATGGTCGTGTCAGAGATCTGATCTTTTGGGTCACATTGAAAATTGAAGATACAACCACCCATGTACCAATTCCGCATAATAACACCACCTCCCACCATGGGATGCTCTCCATCAACCTTCTTCCCCTTTCTCAAATACTCCTCTTTTTCTTTTCCTTTTTGGAGAGAAAAACAAAGAGGACTCTTGTCTCTGATTTTCTGCCTTCTTATGCTTGGATTTTAAAAAATACTTTCCTTTTGTAATTGTTATTTCCAAGAAACGACTAATTTCCGTTGACAGAGAAAGAGTCAGTTTGACTATCACGGGTCGCCTGGTGCGTGATTTAGTTTTCATTCATTCAAATTAATTTGAGCTGCCCCAGCAACATCATCATAGTGTATAATAATTAAATCTTCTGTTTTGCTTCTGTATATTAATAAATCACATTTTGTAAATTGTTAATATTTTAATATAATCTAAATATAAATAACTATTAATAATTGACTCTCTTTAGAATATAATAATATGATAGTACCTTTTATATATAAATAGATTGTTTTAAAAAAAAAAACTTCACGTATTGTTCTGCATTGCATAATTAATCAAGTTTTGACAATATTTGATAAAATAAATAAATTTACACCATTCCGTGAAGGAAATATTGTACCTCCAGTTCCTACTTGTACTTATAGTTGACCGTCTTTAGAATATGATAATATGATAGTAATTTACATATAAATAGATTGTTTTTAAAAATAAAAACTCTGCATTTGCATAATCAATAAATTTTGACAATATTTGATAAAATAAATAAATTTATATAATTCTGTGAAGGAAATATTGTACCTCCAGTTCCTACCTGTACATCTTTACCTGAATTACTTGGACCATCCATCTCATCCATCATTCAATATCTGATAGCATTTCTAGTTGTAATCTTATCACATACATATTGTTGCCTTTAGTGTTTTGTAATCTTATTCACATTGTTGCCTTTAGTGTTTTGCTTCCACCTAGTATTCTAAGCCTGTTCCTCATTTCCTTATTTAGTTCGTACGATCTGCTTATAGCCATCACATCTGATTTTATTCCCCTTTGTTGCACATCAACTTTCATACTGTTTTTGGTACATCTTCAACCTTTTCACTTGCTTTAACATTTTCCTCGATTGGCTTAGTCTTCTGCATCACCTTATTTTTCCTACATATATCTTCTTTATGGCCATATTCTTGACACATCTTTTGTTCAATCACACTCCCCTTCTTATTCTTGAAGTAAATGCATTCTGGCAGGACCGATCTAATTTATACTTCCACCAGTAGTCTTACAAAATTCAGTCCCACCTCTGTTTCACTATGCTTATCTACCATCAATGGCCTACTCACCAAGCTATCAATCTTACTAAGCCTCTTTACACTCCAGTACCTGAAGTCCAAGCGAGGTAATTTAATCCATATAGGTACAGATAATAGTTCATCTCTAGAGAACTCCATTTCTAGGCTCTATGCTTCGACAATGAAAGGTTTGTTATCAAAGTGGTAGATCCCACCTTGAATTACCTTGCGTTGCCCTTCATCAATTTCAAACCTAACTTATATAATGTCATTCTTTAACATTGCTATTTTACTAATCTCATTTTTCCCCATTGCCTCTGAATGTAGCCACTGAGCACTGAAAATTGTGGATGTGCTCCTAAAACATGAGAAACTACCAAATGTTTCTAATAGTCTATTTTGGAGCTTATATCCTCTTTCTTAATTTCACATATCAAATTTTCTCCCTTAGATTCAGGAGTGATATGTTCCAATTTGAACATGACATTTGAAACTTTTGAAATATCAAAATTATCCCAGCCAGATCCATTACCCCTCAAGTTCCCAAAAATTTCAGGGATCTTACCAAACTCTGTTAACTCCGCTTCATCTTACCAACTCTCGACATTTGGAATAGTTTTCTCTACTCATCTTCATTTTCTTTCCCCCGCATCAGTTTGCTATTAGTAAAGTCAATTTTAGTGACTTTGTTGTCATCTTATCTTCATTCATCATCACTGTTTCCTTCAATTAGTCTTCTAGTGCTATATTTTTCTGATTTAAGACTCCGTTTAGTGCATCAATTGAATTTCCTTTGCTTGCAAACAAGATTGTGTTCTTTTCCCCCTAATTGAGGTACTGTTTCATTAGCTAGCACTCTTACCAGGTCCTTAGCCTATTTTGTCATTGTTGCTTGTAAGTTTATAGCTTTCCATGTTGCTTTTTGATCATGTATCTTTGTTTAATTTATAGCTTTAGACTTCTTATTCATGGTGTGTATACGTTTAGGCACGTGTACCAGGAATACCCAAAGTTATACCTCCTTATTAAATTACTAAGTTGGAGTTTTAGAGGCCTTAATGGCCTCAATAAGCAGAAAGGGATTTAGCTCTTCTACAACAAAATGAAAATAGGACTGATGGGGTTCTTGGAAAAAAAGATAAATGTGAATAGGATGACTTGAATTATGGGTACTATGTATGGAGGATAGAATTTTACTAGAAATCATGCTTCATATTACAATAGGAGGATATACTAATGTAATGTTATGCCCTGAACCTCCACCTTGGGTGCGACAAGGCATCTAAAACCACCAGGTGGCCCAAAAGTATCCTCAGATCTAACATTCATCTACTCACACATACTGTCACGCCCCGAGTTCACCCCTAGAAGCAACAACGCATACGTAGCTACCAAGTGTCCCGAAAGTGGCATTGACTCTAACATAAGTCTACTCACTCAACACTCAGTACAAGCAATGTATATATATTATGGGCAGTGGTGGGTAACTCATAGGAATAAATCAAATACTAATGAAATAAATGTGAAACTGCAAACTCAAGTCTACTACATCACTGTGTTTGAAAGCCACTACAAGCTGATTGCTTGAATGCTAGAACAAGCCTCTAGCTAGCCTTAAAATAAGAATGAAATAAACACTACATCTCAAGCTTTAGAAAATAAATAAAGCTAGATAAGCTAGGGCCCAAATCATGAGGACTCACCACTTCTATTTCTAGATTTACAAGTCTGGTTAATCGAGAGCGTGTGAATGGCTAGTTAGATCTGCATAGCATAAAACAGTCAACACAGAGTATACGGTTGGTACATGAAAAATACTGAGTATGCAGGAAGGTAGCATGAACAAGCTATATCAAATATGCTCAACAATACTCTATATACCATGAAGTAGGTTGCGCAATGCATGAATAAGCCTAACTCTGATTCTCGACATTAATAAGTATAATATGCAAGACTGTCATTCCTTAGTAAACTTCAACTCTCTATTATACTAATACAAGCTGAATGACCACTCCCATGCTTTCATAAGTTGAACATTTCTCAAGAGTATTATAAAAACTCATTAAGACATCTCAAAGTTCATTATCTTTTAACAAAGTAAAAAACTCTTAGTTAAAACCCTTCCGAATCACCTTCTTACTTCAAAAATGACATCTTACATCCTTTGGGAGTTTTGATAACCGATATACTTCATGCATATAGCTACAAAATCCAACATATGACTGTATATTAGGTGGACTCCCTAAACCTTGCCAGGGTAGAGGGTAAATACTATATCCTCCTAGTGGATCCTATAAGCACATACAAATGGGATCTTATTGGTCCATAATATACCTCATAGGGTGGGTGACGTATGTTATGAGAAAAGGGCTTTCGATCTGAATCCTCTCGGTGCTAATACTTCTTTTCAAAACTTTCATTAACATCTATTTCTTACTTCTTAGCTCAACTTGGCCAATGGAACTCATATTAGAGGAACCATCTGACCAAGTAAAAATCTTTGTTTAGACTCATTGGTCAAATTTTGTCTTATAAACACTGTCTCATTACTTCATAACATGCTCATTGTTCGTAAGCTGTACTGAAGGATTTGACATTATTGAAAATATCAATACTCTCAGTTGGGCTTAATTAGCAAAAAACACTTAATTTAGACATTCTTCATTGTTAGACTTAAAACCTTGTTAAAAGTCAAGTAATTCATGACACTTCAATGCTCTACTCAAGTTTAATATTTAACCTTGAAAACATCATCAGTTCATACATTATGACTCTTACTTGTAAACATGTTTCAATATTACAGACTCATCAATTTATGTAAAACTTATCAAGTTTCATTCTTCTATTATAATTTTTGTTAATTTGATTCTTTGATTTAAAATACATATAATTTCAATAGATAACATGCAAAACTTCATCAAATCTCATGCTCCTATCACAATAATCTACTAACATGACCCTTTAACTCGAAGAATATGCAAATTCGTAAACTCTAACTCATTCAGATATGCATCTTCATTAATTCTTACTCACAAGGACATACAAATTCACAATATATTATGTAGAATTCATGCAAGGTACTCAATAACAATCAATGAACATGTAAATAAAGGTAATCACAACATACAAGATAAATTAGAAAGCCCTAGCAATTTTTACTGTAAAATTCTTAACTTAAGAGTGAAGGGCTTGGACACAAGGTGGAACACAACCCCTATTGAAGTATCACATACTTTTATAAGATTTACTACACCTTATATTGATGAAGTAAAGGAGTTCTTGAAGCTTAATATGAACCCTAGCCTTGAGAGAAAAGTTAGGCTAGGGAGAAAAGTTGAAGACTTCTATGCTTGTGTCTTTCTTAATTACTTTTATCTGACTTCTCTTGTCGTATAGTTTTTTTTGTACGTGTATAGACTTAGGGATAAAATAGGAATATAAATATCTCCCAATAATTATAACCCTTTAATAGACCCAAAATGACATAGCTTAAATATAGAATAGTAGGGGGAAAATAACCTTAATGGCTCTATAAAAACTTATGGACCCCCCTAATATTTTTGTACAGACGTGCCACATCTAGAATCATTCTTGAACTACAAAGGTGTACTTGACCTTAGTATATTCCACTCTGCACATTTTTCTAAATGTACCACATTTGGCATCGCAAAACACTTTAAAAAATGACAAGTTTGGAGTTTCTAAATGACTAAAAACACATGTAAACATGTGGGATTAATCCCTAACTATTGCCAAGATCTCGAACAGGTTTAACAACACCGGTTCACCCCTCTAAAATATGAGCATATGCTAGGGTCATATGGAAACATCGAGGTATTACATGACCTTAGAAGAATACCCATACATTTCTACTCCAGACTCAGATTAATGTGTGGTTTGTTCTATTGAAAACTAGACTCAAAAGAATTCAATCAACAAAAACACTACTATCATATCTTTTGGAAATTATATTACCCACTTAGACTCACATCAAAGTTCAAAGGTACAAGTATAACCACATACAAAGAACGTCTTAAATTCTAGCTCAAATTTCGGGGTGGTACACATACACTCAGCGAAAGTAAAGTAATATAAACTTAGAAAATGGCATCTCACAAGAATCAAGTGTATCAATAATAAATGAAATACTAAACCAAATCTCAACTTAACTAGTCTAAATCAAAGCCACTAATGAAGCTCAATACTTAGCTGCTACGATAAGTCCCTATTTAGATTTAACAAGTATAAAGATCTACCAAAATAAATTTAACTCAAAAGAAGATTTTTCCCTAGAACTATGAGGACTAACTAAGCTGAACTGAGTTGCAGGATCTACTCAACTGTGAATGTATGGATGGCTAGCTGGATCTGCGAGGTAAAAACATGAAGACATAGAGTATGCATCAGTATTTTAAATGTACTGGTATGTAGGAATGAAACATGCAACAATATATATATATATATATATATATATAATCAAGCTGAAATAAGATCATGAAAAAGATGTACAATATACATGAACAATCTTGACTCTGAGCTATAAATCTCAAGATGCAATATTACGCAAGACTAACAGTTTACAAAAACAACTTCACTTTTCAAGAGTATTGGTAAAACTCAATAAATATCTCAAAACCGCATAAGTAGAACTCAGTAAAGATCTTAATGCTTATTTATCTTAACAAGGTAAATAAACACTTAGTTAAAATTTTCTTACTATAGACCGACAACTGAACAACAATGGGAGGTTCTATAATTGACATACTCCGTGCATTAGCTACGAAGTCCAGCATGTAATCTCGTGCTGGGAGGTCTCTTTAAACTTTTCTAGGGTAAAGGGACAATCTAAAATTCCTAGTGTATCCATTAAGACAAATCAAATTAGCTTCATTGGTATATAATAATCCTTCATACGTTTAGCGGCATAGCTTATTGAATAGGGTTTCTCATACCCGAATCTTCTCAATGCTAATACTACTCCCCAAACTGACAACTACTGAATACTTCTCATCTCGACCAATGGAACATATTTTTGAAAACCAACTAACAAAATATAATCCATTTTTCTCATCTTTGGGAAACATTTATTTTAGCCTCTTTGGGCAACAATTTGTATTATTAATACTGTCTCATTACGTCATAAACATCCTCATTCTTGTTGAACTTGTAATTCACATATTAAAACATCTTTTAAAGATTATTAACTCTGAAGTAGGCTTTAATATTTACAAAGGAGAAACATCAATATTTTTTTGACTAACTCTGGAACATGCTTAAAACTTTGTAAATACAAGTAAAAATCATGAAAATTCTAACACTTACTATAAGATGGGATTTGACCTTGAAAACTTAACAATTTATGATGGCTGACCATGTCTGCAATTCTATGAACATGACTTTACAACTCCATTCGGTGATGATTACTATGTGATTTGACTACAATTCAAGGAACATACAACTTTAATAGATAGTATTTAAATTTCATGTAAAGTATACAACAAATATCAAGGAACATGCAAGAAAGGGTAAACTCATCATACAAATTATTCAAGATAACCCTAGAACTTATTACTCAAAATTCTCAACTTAAAACTGGAGGGTTTAGACACAAGAGTGGAAAAAACCCTTTTTGAAGTCCTTAAACACATTTTTGAAGCTTTTCTAGACCAAATTTGATGATGGAATTGAGTTCTTGAATTTGGGAAGAATCATAGCCTTGGAGAATTTGATAGAAACCATAGCCTTGGAGAATTTGATAGAAACTACGTACCTTTTCCTTTCTTTTATCTAATTTTTATGCTAAGTGTTTAGCCTTAGTACAAGATAGGAATTACGTATTAGATGAGTGTTTTAGACCTCTTATAGGGTCTAAAACTATATGGTTTAGTATTAAGCGAGCGGGTAAAAGTACCGACATAGCCTTGTAAAAATGGATGAAATTTTTGAGCAAATTAAGTACCGAAGTACACTACCCAACATGGAATGTCTCCTAGCATACCACATATATTTGCATGCCAATCCTTAGTACTTTTGTGCCTAAACACTCAAACTCATGGTGCCGCATTTCCTATCACGAAGCACTTCCAAAGTGACACGTTTGTGGTTTCTAAACAACCAAAAACACTAGTTAACATGTTGGAATGACCCTCAATCATTCCCACACTTTCATAAAGGTTTATTAACATCATTTTCCTCACATACTACATTAATCATGCATTAGAATCATGAGGAAAAACATCAAGGGTATAACCATATCTTTCCCTTGAGACCATTTGTCTTGAATAAAGATTTAAGCTGACATTGATGGGATTTAACTAGGAGAGTTGATTTACTGACCACCAAATTACTCATGAACAAGCTACTCAATGAGTTGAATGGACATCCACTACTTTATGTGAACCTAAGTGGACTACCATAAACTCGTCAATATTGCATAAATACACTCAATGAGACTCGTGAAACTCTACCATGCAATATGCAATTGACAAGGGAATAATAGTTGAATGAAGATGTTAATGACCTCAGGTTGAAATGTTGTTACAAGGAAACAAATGTAGGCATATACTCATCATATCTACCTCTATTTCCCATATAACTCCTTCAACTAACGGATTTCTCCATAGAACTTTAACTAATACAACTTCCTTATTTCTAAGCATGTGAACCTGATGAACAAAAATCTAGAGTGGGACCTCTTCATAGGTCAAACTGTCTCTAAAATTGATACTCTTTACAGGAACTGCCAAAGATCAATCTCCAATGCACTTTATCAACATAGATATATAGAAGATTGTTGCGTCCAAACGTACACGCAAGTGCACGCGATCGTACAAATAATATAGTGGCTCTTGCGAGATGGATTGTCGAACCTACAGGGACTTGTAAATTATTAATTAGTTAAACTAAATGAGCTATATGAGGACTTAACTTAAAAGTGCAAATTGGGGATTCCATAATAAATATTAATTAATGTATAACTAAAGTGCATGCAATATAGAAATAAATAGGTAAGAATATAATTTGATATAAATCAAGATTACGATGGTTCTAGGGCAATGGTATTATACACACACGTATGAACTCCAATGTAAACACATCGTTCCGTCGATTGTTGAGTTAGGGGTTGGTATTATAACTAAGGATGGATCGTCCGTTAGCCAGCTAATTAATAAAGTAACAACTACACCGGATTAGAGTGTTGCTAGCTTTTCATAACAATATTAAGCTATCTTCCTAAATTACCCAAGCGAAGCAACTAAGAACATGATCATGTCTTAATTCACTAGTTATATTACTACTCTCGGATTAAGGTTAGCAATATAAATGCACTTCCTCTATTCCCGTTCACTCACACAATTATCGGATTCAATAACCTAGCAAGTATAAGAATCACTTCTAAAAGAGGCCAATAATTAGAAACACAATTATAGAAAAATAAAAGAACAATAGATTAACTGAAAACAAAGTACGTTATATTAATTATCATCGATACATGGTGTGTGAACCACAAGACTTAGAATTAGGGTTTTTATCCCATACAATACATAATAAATACGGAGTTCATAGTTGATAAATACCGTATGTAAATTGTATGAACAGTCTTCACCTAGGTGCAATAGTGATGTTTTCTTCCTAAGTTTCCCTTCTCCACTTGCGACAGCCTCTTCTCTTAATTTCCCAAGAAGAATATATTTTGTATGATAGTAATCCCTAGTTATTCCTCTAAAAATGCCTCTTAAGGGTTTCTGGACTTCCTGGTGAAAAGACCCAATTGCCCTTAATAAGCCCAATTAAAAACAGAACCAGCCGCTGTATGCCAAACCGGGTAAGGATAGTGATCATGTCGTGATTTCTATGGTAATCAGTGTATTTTTCCTGGAATTTCTTCTTCACTTCTTGACTTGCCTTTAGTTCCTCTAGTTTTCTTCCATATTTACATAATATCCTTAAAAAGCTGTTAATCATATCAGTCAGAGGTATTTTAATATAATCACTTAAAAACAATCATATACTATATAATTATCCTCAAAACAAAGCTAATTAATACGAGTTAAGTGGCTTTCCGGGAGGTAAAACTACCTATGATCATTATATGAGGTATTCATGAAGAACTTTGTTTCCAAGGATGAGAGAGAGCGCTTGAGAGAAGAGTTCCAAAAATTAGAGCAGGGATCTATGTCAGTGGCCGAGTATGAGGCCAAATTCCATCAGTTATCAGTATATGGGGTAGAGTTTATGCATACAGAGGTGGAGAGCATCAGCAGATTTGCTCATGGGCTGGGAGATAGGCACTGTGAGGTGGTGACCTTATTGATTTCTGACTGTCGTCCATTCCAGTCCATAGTTGATCATGCTAGCTTTATGGAAGCCCTCTATCCTGAGTCATGTCAGCGTAACGAGAAGAGGCAAGACATCCGGAAGGTTATAATGGGTCCTGTTCTGGGGGCCGTGGATAATTTTATCAACCACAGGGCCAGTCTAGTAGACTGGTGCAGGCATCATTACAGGTATCATCTCCAGCTCCTGTACAGCCTAACAGAGGGGCTAGTTTATCACAGCAGAATGTACTTGTGGGTTTTGGTAGAG
>JBDJHY010000078.1:7241984-7252317 GCA_039654485.1 Withania somnifera
TCATCAATGTCATTAGGAAGGTCAAAGTTGATAACATGAGAAACATGAGGGATATCAAGGCCTCGAGCAGCCACATCCGTCGCAACTAAAATTGGGGTATCTCCTTTCTTGAATGTTCTCAACGCTTGTTCCCTTTCCTGTAAAATAAACCCACAGGTAATGTTGATTATGATGAGCTGCAAAATAGTGCAAGTAATAGTTGGTGCAACACAAAAACCGGACTGAACATAGAAGTATCAGGTACACATGTTACATAAACACATGCCCCTTCTCCCCAGTATGCGATGAAAATATTGATAGCAAGATGTGGTGGCAAACTTTTCCGGATTGCATATAAGGGACAGTTAGGTAGTGAAATCCTAGGTGTTTTAAAGATAAAGGAAACACTATTCAGAAGATCCAGATGAACTGTTCACTTTTGTTTCACTTGTTTTAACCATGGTGTTGGGGCCAGCTCTTGGCAACTAGCAACAGATACCAAGTAACTCTGTCCAAGGCTAGGACAGATGGGAAGAATCACCTAGTGTATATTATAATACACTTGCCACTTCTCAGACACGGAAAAAGGGAGTGGTACCATTTAATCAAATTGTAACGGAAGCACATAACAGTGAAAAAAGTGTAAAAGGACAGGTTTGAATATCAAATTGCTTTGATCCATCTATATCAACACCTACATCTCGCCTACCTGCTGAGTCCTATCACCATGAATGGCGGTTGCAGGAAACCCATTAATACAGAGCCAATGCTCCAATGCATCAGCTCCTTTCTTTGTCTCGACAAATACCAAAGTTAGAGCATGCTGCAAAATACAAGATAATGCAGTTAATAAGATTGCCAGTCGACTTAAACAAAAGCTTAAAGACTCTGTATTGTGTTAACATGTATAAATTTTATACGCCAAATGCAACAAAATCTATGTTACACAAAGCAGTAAATGGCAAGGAGGATACATTCATGTCATTGGAAAACACTGAAGCATTTTAAGAGGAAAACCAATCAATTTTAAATGATAACTCACGCAGAATGAAACTTTAAGCACATTCCAACATAGGAAATTGAACATTCATAACTATATATAGTAGGTAATAAAACAGCAAACCAATAAATGGACAGAATGAGCATCCCAAGCAAAAGAAGATTTACACTAGTGCCTCTATAGACAAAGAAAAAGTAGCTAGCGAACCCTCCCTAATTCTTTGTTATTTTCCTAGTGGATTAGAAGTCCTGATTTCTTCCCCACTCCGTCAAGCTGCTCCAAGTGCCTCAAGCAGGACTAAAGTATTTGAGCATAATTGCTATAGCAAGAGAGAGCTAAGAGTCACATGCTACCTTGCCGTGAACCCCATTAGCCATCTGTGCATGAAGTAGGTCCATAAGATGGCTTCTCTTGTCGCCATCATGAACAAATTCAACTCGCTGAACAATCAAATCAGTACTAGAACCAACCCGTCCAACTGCCAAAAATATGTAGTTTGCAAGAAAATCGGATGCCAATCTCTGCATTCCCAAAAACAAATGAAGAAGGAAAGGATTAGAGATCACACACAAAGCAAGACTACAACTGCTCAGAAGATTTTACTCACTGCCAACTCAACAATTCTGAAGGCATTTTCCAGCATTGCAAAAAGACAGATGTCATCATGTAACAAGATAAGAAGAAATATTAGGATTCAGCAAGGAAGATTCTTTTTTTGTGTGGGGGGTCGGGGGAGGAGGGGAGGGACACTAGAGAAATAAAGGAAAGAAATGGAATATTCAGTAGAAGTTCAAAGAAGCTCAAAACCATGGTTTAAGATGATGTGTGACATTTCAATAGAAAATGTCTAAAAGCAGCAGAATACTTGCAACAATAACATTGACAATCGAAAATACCCTACTGAATAAAAGAAAACCTGAATCTCTTTTGGGAATGTGGCACTGAACAGCATAGTCTGTCTTTCACTAGGTGGAGGCATATCCATTTGTTCCACTATCCGTCTGATTTGAGGTTCGAACCCCATGTCCAGCATACGATCCGCCTCATCGAGAGCCAAATATCTAATCATCTGTAATGAAACTTTTGCTCTCTCAAGTAGATCGACCAGTCTTCCAGGAGTTGCCACAAGAATATCAACTCCTCTCTCAAGCTCCCGGAGCTGCAAAAAACGTGACAAACAAATGTTCAAACAATAACGCAAAAACACATCACTTATTTCCTTGATGAAAGTGACATTTTATTGATATTGGAGGGGAAACAAAATATACGAGACGTGTACTACAAAGTTAAGAATCTGTAGAAAACACCACTTTGTACTCGAATTTTCAGGCCTCATGAGCTAATCTGACAATGAACTGATAAGATCAGATACTACACTTGATATATTATCTAACAATGAAATCACCATGGTTAAACTGAATACTCGTTAATACTTCTAATGAAATTCTGACTTCACTGGCATATCAAATGAAGGTAACGTTACTAGATTTGATTGGTTCAAGTTTCCGTAAATAATTTCAGTGCCTGACTTTTTCTAATAACCAAGACATTCCCGAGGGCCAACAGAGAGCAGTTCGAAACTCGGGGGATAATGGGTCCACCCCTCTTCTCTTCTCCACTTAATGTCAGTGTATGATTATAAGTCCAACAACAAAAAATGCATGCCGTATATTTGAATGCAGAGTTTCAGTTGAAAGTAGACATGGTAGAGCATTGGGTGGAGGTGGAAGAACATTCTAGACGTCCCTTCAAAATATGCAACATGAAAACGGGATGGTCAGGAATAGAAATCTGGGTAACAAGGGCACCTTCCTGAAGATAACAGGGTAACAGAAATGGAAATATGGGTAACAAATGGCACCTTCCACCTTTGAGATCTACGGGGCCGGCCGGCCCGGCCTTCCGAAGCGGAGCTGCTGATTCTTGCTAGCTTAGGAGGAAGAGGGGAAGCTCTTGGCTCTAGGCTAGTCGAAGAAGCACGATCGAAGATAACAGGGTAAAAAAATCCCAACAAAAAGAAAACTTGCTAACTGAGAACAATATACGGTTCATGTCATGTACAAATGTACCAGAAATAAAGGTCTTTTTTTTTTTCTCAACAATAAACAAGAAGATACTCCAGAACATGTAGATCTTAGCTTTCAATAGCATTTGCACTAGATTTCAGATACAACCACAGAATGTCAATAGGGAAGTTCATATTCAAAGCAAATATGTACCCAAATCAACGTATCTCAAGGATCTCACTTATCTGGTCATGTACATATAGATCTTCATGAGACTGTCAAGAGTCTTAATAAAAGCTTTCTAGGATCCTTTCTAATGAATTCCAGAGATCTTTCCTATTGATAGATCAGAAGGTCCCTCCTTGAACAAATACAAACTCTTAACACTATATTACAATCTATTTTTGTAGAACAAGTTCCCTCTTTCACTGTCAAATGTATATTAGATCTACACTGATAAGCTAAGCAAAATTAAACAGACTCCACGAATTAAATTTGTCTGTAGACTGATGTATCTATAGGCATCTTAGTTGAACTCTTGTCAAACCAATTTTGTTTTAGCGGACATTCTGGAAAGCATCCCAAAGGTACCAACTTTTAAATGGCTTTTTCAAATTTACATATTGAAAAAACTAACAAAAATATTTCCAATGCACAATTGATGGATTGCATGTAGTTGTACAAAGCCACCTTCTACATAAGTAGTGCTCTCACATGTTAGGACACAGTAAAACTTATATTTAAGCATTTCAAGAAGAAACTGATGCACCCACTCCGTGATTTTCCCTATTTCCCCACTACTTACAAGTTAAAACGAGGGGGAGGAAAGAGGAGGAAATACTTGCATAAACACTGAAAACATGAAAGAAAAAAGTCGCACCCAATAAACAAGCAAATCAAAACCATTAGCCCTATTATAACAATTTTTTTGACAAAATCTAAACACTTGCTTGTCAAAGGAAGATCTTTTTCAACGAGTATGGAGGTGGAAAGTAAAAATTCCCCACGTCTTTGATATAGTGGTAAAAGAACAGTACGTGATGTATGGGTTAGGCACAAAGGTTCGAAGCTTACTGCCAACAAAAGCTTGTTATTTAACTAGAAAAAGGTAGAGGAGCGGAGCAATAAGCCACCGAGTATCGCACGGTTGCACCCCCTCTCTCAGGGATTTCATGGTTATTAAATGAGATGAAAAGTAGATGGAAAAGGAATGATAGCTTGAATATATATATATATATATTTATTGGTCAAAGAAATAATCAATATTCTAGTAACAGAAAATATGAGTGCTAGCATTAGCAAAATCTATCTGGTCAAACCCATAAGACAATTTTCAAACTCTACATCTAAAACAGCTGTACTTTCCTGCTGGAAAAAAATCACAAATTAAATTCATAATAAAGAAGTAAAAGCATCAAATTAAATTTATAATAAAAACATAAAAGCATCAAAATAAAAGTAAGAAACCTTTCTCCTCCACTCAAAATTGTTCCTATATTCCTGTTTATGTTGTCAAGAAAACAGAGTCCCACAGTCCAGACGATATGACAAGAAAGTTTTTGTTGTTCGAACATTGGCTCATCAGCATGAAATTTACATGAGTATACTCAACTTTTTTTTTGGTGAAGTAAAAAGATATCATTAAAGGCATCAAGAAGATGCAGAAATTTACATGTGTATACTCAACTTCCCCTCCTTAAAACACAGAGGAAAGGTTTCATTCACCAATAACGGAGCAGGCATGAAAGAGGTTTCATATTGTAACATTAAAACAACTTCCTGTTTACCCTTAGATGTGTCTCATGTGGTTTCTATCTGTGCATTTTGTAAGAGATAGGAAGTAAATTTGTGGTAACTGAATGGTGACTAAGAAGTCAACGAATATGCTATTCATGTCTATGGCAAGAATAAGGCATTATCTTTAATGATGTTGCTAAGAGCAGATGGTATGAAAGCTTGTAGAAGTCCCCGTTTCTTTTGCTTCAAGCTATAATAATGGGAGCAAATGCTTCTGAATTCATTATGTGGATTTTTGGGGACATTCAAGAACACGTGGTGTTTAGATCTCATAAGAATCACAGCTACTAGAAAAAATTCAGAAACCAACCTCCACCAACAAAAAATTTACCCATCCTTCCAAAATCACATGCAAAGTACATATATTTTTTTCCTTCAAAAAGTAGGTCAGAGGGAGAGAGCGTAAAATGGTACCTGTTGATTAATCGGGACTCCACCATAGGCCACTACCACTCTAACACCAGTCTGATAAGAAAATTTTTTAGCTTCCTCGTGTATCTACATGTTAAGTGCAGCATAAAATTGGAATTAAAGAACTTAAAGGTATAGAAAGGAAAAGGTAAACGGATCAAGTGATGTTTCATGAAACTGCCCTAGTACCATACCTACCTGCATTGAGAGCTCTCTTGTTGGTGAGAGAATCAGAGCAAGGGGAAACACCGTCCGCACCCCACGAGGCCGTTGCAGAAAATTCCCCCTCATGATTCCACTAATAATTGGGAAACAAAAGGCAGCTGTTTTGCCAGATCCAGTCTGGGCACAGGCCATGAGATCTCGTCCTGCTAAGGAGATGGGAATTGCATATCGCTGGACAGGAGTCGGCTTAACATATTTGCACCTCCTAATATTCAAGTTAACGGCTTCCCCTAAATCTATCTCTGCGAATGTATTAACAGGAGATGGCACATTTTCACCACTTGTTTCCACGGGAATATCCTCATAAGCATCAAATTTTATACCAGTATTCTCCTGATCAAATGATTGCTCCAAGTCCACATCTGCATCATTACCAAAAGGGTTAACTTCCCGCTCTCTACTCCAACCAACCCCTCTGCCACCCCAACCACCTCTGTTACGGCCACCACCACTATACCCACCTTGGCGGCCATAATCTGGCCTAGAACCACCCCATCGAGACCCACTAGTTGGTCCATTAATCCCTGAGCGATCATTACCAGAAGGTGGGCCACCCAGCGATGGAGCTAGAGGTTCTGCCATCATTGGTTTGTTGCGAAGATGTGGTGGTACATAAGATGATTTCCTTGTAGAAGCAGAAGCTCCACTCCCACCACTAGGCCCAACATTATCAGTAGATACATTCTCAACAGAAACTGCCCAAGAGTTCCTCATCGTCAAAATTTACTTCTTCCCTTTTAATCCTCTCTCCTAATGCGCACAGTCAAAAATCCTAATCTGCAAACCTACAGACTGACCCTGAACAATGATAACCAGATATTCTCGGAAATTTTCTTCTTAAAAACACTCTGCTTAGACCTGTTAGAATGGATCAGCAATCCGAGACCTGCCCAAATAATAAGACACTCAAAACTAATGATTAACGGTAGAAAAATTAATACAAAGTACAAAGAATAGTTCTAAACAGTTACAAAATTATATCCTTAAATCAGCTGATTTCCCATGGCATCATCTATACAAAGAAACCCAAAAGCTCCACATAAACATATACAACACAATCAAAATAAACTAACACATGACAATAAGAAATCAGCAAAAGTTGCAAAAGCAATGCTTTAATCCTAACCTCTGGCAAAAGCAATCAAACGCTACCTTTTCAAAGGGGTTAGAGAAACAGATACAACTACTAGGCATATGCAGAATGAGAAATAGATGAATGAGATCAAATCAAGCATTAACACATAAAAAGGAACACAGACAGAGAGAGACAAAAAAGCAAACCTTTTGAGAAAGATGGGTGGGTGAATGAAGAAAGAAACCCTAGAGCTGACGAGAGAAAGAAAAATATAATTCGGACACAGAAGCTAAAAACCCGGAGACGAGATATATGAGAGATGCTTTTGAGATTGGATTTCAGATTGACGGCTTATAATAACTTCTCAGAAATTAATTAGACCACTTTGCATATGTTTACTGTGTAGCGAGTCTTACCCGTTTCAAACTTTTCAACTACCTTGGGTTTGTGGAGTTTTGCTCTTTCTATTCTTTTCTTTTCTTTTCTTTTCTTTTCTATTTTTTTTTTTTTTTTATTTTTTTTGGAATTTTGATAGGCGAAATGGTCCTCGTACTTGTCCCCATTTGACATCCAAACCTTTTTACTTGTTGAAGTTTCATTTGGACAACTTAATTTGATCAAAACAAATACTCAAGGCATTTGATTGGTGATCGAACTTATGTGATGAGTTGTGCAAAGTATATGACATACACGACCTTGAGGAGCGTGACAAAAAAGTAGATTCTGATAATTAAAAAAGACAAAAAAAAAAAAAAGTAAATAAACAATACATGCTTTTGCTGTCATTATCTCTCCCCTCCTCCCTCAAATCATTTTACTGATTTCTTGTTGCTTAAGCAATGAAATCAAGTATATAGAAAAATAATAAAAATAAATCAAGGAAATTGAAGAAGAACAGGGGTGCTCTCCCCTCCCCCTTTTTACGTCTCTTCTCCTTTTTCTCTTCGTGTATGCGTCAATTTTTTTTCCATTATTATGTTGCACCACAACTTTCCTTAATCTAGCTATGAAGAGGCTATAAAAGACAGAGAGGATAAAGAATTGGCCATAAAAATGGAGGTATGACACCCCATTATAAAAAATCGCTCAAAAGGGTCGTGGTATGTTTGTTGTACAAGGAAAATTATCTTCTTTTCGCTGGAAGATAAAGGGAGAATTTTGTTAAACAGAAATGAACATGTCATAATTTATTGATCAAAGTGAAAAAACTGATTGAATTTCTCATGGTTTAAGGAAAAAGATATGTAGATATTAATATGTGCTCTTTGATTGCCATTTCAGATATTAGACGAAGGGTTTGTTATGGTGAAAATATAAAGAAGAGATATGTTATTTTGTAAAAGGAGGGCAAAAGGTGTTCGAAAAATTTTAAGTGAAGCCATTTCCGTTGACATTGCGTAGGTGGAGTAGCACCCAGAGGAGTGATAATTTCAATTAAAATGAAAATTTTGATGTGGAAAATGATGTAGTATCAACATCAATGCAATTGAAAACCACGAGAAGTAAGAGGTGTATAAAATACTTATTTTGGTCGAGTTGAGGTGTCTGAATTAAACTTCGAGGAGTACAAGGATCGAGCTATCAAATCAAAAAAGTACAAGGGTCTCTCTAATCATCCTACTTATTTTGATATGAGATCCTACTTTATTCTAGCCAAATAGCCTAATAGACGTTTGCATTTATATCGATTTGACATCTCATCCCTATAATTATTTGAAATTTTATGTCGATACTTTAGCATACTCAAAGTAACTTTTTCGAACCTTTTGACCGTGTGTGTCTCTCAATCATATTAATATCAGAGTCCACGCTAGAAAAAATTTCAAATTAGTTGCTATTTTTATAGAAATTGTGTTTTAGAAAAAAATTAGATTTAATACATTTTCTCTTTCAGAAAAAAAATTAGATTTAACACATTTTCTCTTTCCTCGCTCTATTTTCCTCTCCTCTCGACTTTTTCAATCTCTTCTATCACAATCCACTATCATACACTTTCACCAACAAATTCACTTATCAATCCTCCACTACTCATTTCATGTATCTCTGTTAGAACTTAGAAGTATATTGTCAATCAAAATCTCACATATCATTGTTTTTCTTCTTTTGAAAAAAAATCATATTTCTCTATAATAGATGGAAAAAGAAGAGGTAAAAAGAAATGAAAGAAGGAAGGAGAGTCAATGACTGACAATGATGCAGATGGTGGTAAAAAAATAAAAAAATTGAGGGAAAAAAACAAGAATTCAAAAAATTTCTCCCTTTTAATCTTCTTAATGAGATTCAATGATATCATGCTATGAGTGTCTTGGTGACTTATAGAAAGGGCTAGATTTATTTAAGATAATATAGAAAAATGGAGATGAAGTCTGACTATTACACAACATTTGACTATAAGGAGGATGGTAGAGTGATAGCTACGATAATAAGGTTGCTAACTGGTGAAGAAGATGGAAGGACGGTGTGACTATCTTAGTGGTGAAGAGTTCAAGGAATTAAAAATATTATTGTCAATGAGTTGATTTTAATGATGAAAAATGGAGAAGATTTACAATATAGTGATTAAAAAAAGTATTGGGATGGGGAGAAAAGTGGTTGAAAATTTGGTGGTTAGGTTGGAGTATAATGTCTCATACTTTAGGATAAGGTTATTCAACTCTGGTTAAAGTGAATATGTTTAGGTGTAAAGATTCAGATTTATGTGTGAAATGGTAACCTTCAAGTTTTGAGTAGATAAGAAATTGAAAGAACAAAACTTAAGGGTATGAGTCAGATGTGGTACAAGATATGATCGTACATGAGAGGAATGGATTGTTCATGAGACCATAGTTGAGACAGACTTGGGAACATATGTGGTGTTAGGTACAACCCCATCTATGGACGTAGATAGTCATGTATAGTCGTATATGACACCTTATGTGGTCATAACAACTTCTTTAACTATGCAAATTTCATATATTGATTTTATTTTTATACTTTCACCTGACTTCACTAATTTCCTATGAACTCCAATATTCCTACCTCAAGCTTAGTAATTTCTAATATATTTCATGATTGTTTCTTCAATTACAAAACATTACCGCTGATTTTCTCTTCAAATTCTGGAGATTTAAGGGTTTCCTGTTTAAGCTCAAGTGATGGTTCTTCTTAAGTTTTCATTTACAAGGTAATAAACTTCTTGTAAGGTCAAGCATGTTTTATCATGACTATTTTAGAAATGGTACACATAGGATGGTGAACAAAAGTCATGAACCCCCGTTTTTGATGATCTTATAGGAAGATAGATTGTTTTGGGGTGTTCGAGTTATGTTGTTGTATAGAAGGGTATGTGTAACCTAGTAGGAGGTTATTGTGTTTTTGTTTGCAAAGAGAAGAAGGTTGGTTGTATATATATTGATGATAAAAGGTTTTGGAGTTTTAGATTACTTTATGTTTGATATTTTGACTAAATGTCTTAGTTATAAACCTCTTCACTTATTACAACTTTCTACATCTTTGTTTTTGTAGATTAAGTCCTTATCAGAGTATTCAACTTTTGTGATACATTAAGGTAAAAAAATAAGGTATCTAAGGTTAACCCTCTCAATATGGGAATTTCCCTTGTTCTTTCCCATGCTATGTCTCTCTTAAATCTGTGTAATCTCTCTTTGGAATTGATAAAACTTATACATCTAATGCTTTGTAAGCTGAAATCAAGGAACAATAATTGCTCTCCATACTTACTATCCTCAAATATTATGTACTTAACATATGAATGTTGTTTTAATGACCCTGATGGTCATTTATGATAAATACAAGATGATTTGCATTCTATAGCATTTTAGTAGTTTTCCCAAGTCATTT
>JBDJHY010000078.1:7275630-7293695 GCA_039654485.1 Withania somnifera
CTAGAGTTTCTCTCATAACCTCCAAAGGTAGCAGTAACGCCTCTTCAAGTTTCATCAATCAAAACTATGTATGAAGTCATAAAGGTGCTGCTGGATCACCTCCTTTTCAAGGAGAGATAATTCTTGTTGGGTATTTTGGTTTGACAACACAAACATCATACACCAAGGTGCCTCTCCTTAAATATCCTGTGTGAAAGCATGCATCACCAATGCAAATAAAAATAGGCTAAGTGTCGATCTTTGGTGCAACCCTATGACAACTAGAAAATAATCTAAGACTCCCCCCACAGTTCTTACACGATTCTTAGCTCCATTGTAATATCCTTAATTGCCTTAATATACGTCACAAGGACACCTCTAGCATCCAAATACCTACGAAGAATCTCTCTAATGACTTTATCATAAGCCTTTTCTAGATCAATAAATGTACTTCTCCATCAATCTCCTAATTAGACATATCGATTATGTAGTCAATGTCATCGCATGAATCCAAAATGATTAACAAAGATAGTCATTGTATTCCTCAACCTCCACTTCACTATCTTTTCCCATACCTTTATCATATGACTTAGTAATTTGATACCCCTATAGTTGCTAAAAAAATCATTTATTTTATATGAGAATTTTCTTTCGATTTAACCAAGACCGAACTGTTAAGAATTGAAAATTAATAAATCAAAAACAAACAATAAAAACCTTATCAATTTGCTTCTCATTTTAGTGTTTTAAAAAAATCATAATTCTATAAACTGAACCAATGATATATAAAAATGAATCGAATCGATTGATGGTTTTTATTTATTTTGGTTTGGTTTGGTTTGGTTTTTGGAATTTAAAAACTAACTAAATTTGTTTGATTTTGGTATTGATGAATATCTTATTCAAAATGACTCCTGAACACCACTCCCCCAGTGACCAAACCCTAATGAGAGTCATCGCAAATTGACCTCCCACCCACCTCCATAGATGTCGTCACCTCTAGCGAGAACTAGCCATACATTAGCACGTTAGATAGTTCTATTTAGTTTTTGGGTAACATTCTTGTTAAAGATCTGCTTATCTCTTGTTTCTAGGATGATCCATATATTTTATACCAGTTCTTGCAAGTTCCACGCTACAGTTCAACTTTCTGGTGGCATTTACTACTTTTCCGACACATTTTTAGGTTGTTCCTTTTTAACTAAGGCTTCCAAATGTCCCAAGCGGTCCTTGTATATTTTCTTGTAGATATTTTCACCAAATCACTTACTAATCCTCATATAATTACATTAATAGAAAGCTCGGTACATATAACTTATATGCACCAGCTTGAGGGGGAGTGTTAGAATAGGAAAAATATATAAAATTCTTTTAGAAAAAATATTGTACTATAGTGTCTATAAATACAATCTCAATCTAATAATATAGATACACAAGTCAATAATATTTTCCTCTAATATGTCTCACAATGATATAGCCAAGTTTCATATTAATTTAGAAAAAACTTAGTTGAGACCCAAATGACAAATGCTTCGCTATTATACAATGTTGTTAGAAGTGTTTACTTCAGCGCTTAAATTGTGAAGAGAGGCGAAGGTCAAGTGTTTCAGGGCATTAAAGAGAGGGATATGAAAAAATGCTCACTTTGGAAAAAAAATGGGAAGCAAGGTGAGAGTGAAGCATTACTTTTATGAAACTAGAAAGATTTTAGGTAGTTTAGGACTTTGGGCTGAAAATGAGTACATGTGATCACTCAATTTTCTATCAACAATGAGCATCTAGCACTATCTTCTTGTTATATATGTTGATTACATTGTCATCCCAGGTAGTAGTTATGTAGGGATCACTTCCCTCAAGTCTTTCCTACTTACAAGGTTTTACACAAAAGACAGGTCCTTTGAAATACTTTCTGGGAGTAGAAGTGAATAGAAGCAAGGAAGGATTTTTTCTATCCTAGAGAAGTATATTCTTGACCTACTTGTATACATGGGAAAGTTAGCAGCCAAACCTTGTGGTACTCCAATAGTTCTAAATGTGCATCTTATGAAAGATGATGGTGATCCTTTTGATGATACAGAGAAATACAGAAGGTTAGTTGGATGTTAAACTACCTTACTGTGCCTTATCTTGATATTTCTTTTGCAGTAAGTATTGTTAGTCAGTTTATGTCTGCATCTACAATTAAACATTGAGAAGCTTTGAAGCACATTCTATGTCACTTAAAATGAGCTCCTAGACTTGGAATATTGTATAGCAATCATGGCCATACTCATATTGAGTGCTTTGCAGATACTTCTGATTATTATGGATCCAAGATTACTAGGAGAATCGTTATACGCTAATATGTCTTTGTTAGAGGAAACCTAGTTTAATGGAGGAGTAAAAAGTAAAGTGTTGTATCTCAATCCAGTGCAGAATCAGAGTACAGAGCGATATTATAATCTATGTGTGAGATATGTGAATACATCATCTTTTAACAGACATAAGTCTAAAACATCATATACTAGCAAAACTGTGTGTGATAATCAAGTTACTCTTCATATTGCCTTAAAAACAGTTTTTACGAAAGAACTAAACATATAGAAGCTCATAGTCATTTTATTTGTGAGAAGATTCAGGAAAATCTTATTTCCACTGGCTATGTGAAGATAAGAGAGCAATTAGATATTTGTTTACAAAAGTGTTGAATGGAACTTGACTATCTTCGTAACAAGCTGGGCATAATCAATATCTATGCTCCAGCTTGAGGGGTGGTGTTACAGAATCAATAAAGATATGTATGTGATTGTTTATAAAAAGCATAAAAGATTTACAAGAATTTTATAGAAAACATAACTGATTTTTAGGGATTGCATTATTTAGTTGTCATAGTTAGTTGAGTCTCTTTATGTATATGTATCATTGTATTCTATGTTGCTCAAACTTTTGAAAAATATAGACTGGTGCGTTTCGGATCCTCAAAAGATAGTCTATTTTTAAAGGATCCGACACGGGTGCAATAATATTTTTGGAGAGTTCGGGCAACTTAGATTGTATTCTTTGAGTAATGAGACAAGTTATTCTCTCCAATTACTTTCACAGTTTTCAACAATAAATGGTTCAAAAAAATTCTCCAAGCATTATACTAAGACTAAAATTTTAAAATGAAGTAATATCCCTAATCTTATCGTATTGAACATTACTTTAAATCTAATTTTGAATCCAAGCATTGGTGAAAATTTAACTTTGATATTGGACACATTCAAGTTTCATTCTCTCTTAAACCCTAATGTTTTTGACATGTGGAGTCCACCCAATATGAGATATTGGCTAACGGCAAGGTATGAATTTTCCTAAATATAACAGATGGAAAAATTGAGCAATTTCAGTTAGTATAACGGAAAATTTAAAACTTCTCCCTTGTGATTATGGATATCGGACTTTCTTAGTGTGAGAATTTACATTATATCATATATCACGGCCTTATATCATGTAAACATTGTTATTCAATAATAACAATTACTATTACGTTTCAATCCCTAACAAGCATTTCCACTAATTTAGGTAAGTTATGTAATGTTTGAACCCTTTTCAAAATTATTGGCATGCATCTTTGATCTACATCCTCAACTGCAATTGACTGAGTTATTTTGTGCAGTTCTAGAATAAGAGCACTTCAATGGACAGAGACTAAGAAAATGAATGTGAGTTGGTATGTATATACACATGAAAGTAGATTGGTACTTCTTCCTATGGGAATGCAATGCAAGAGCCTTACAGGATATCAGGTTTATAATGACCTTTGTTTTTGTTAGTTTCAATCTCTAAGTATGAAAATTTGGTCTGGTACGTGATAAATGCAATGCAGTAATGGCTAAAAAGGCAGTTACTGAAACAGATATTTTATTGCTTTGGTTGGCTTAATAATCTTAAGGAAGATAAGAACTGTTGTGGGGTTGAATAGTTTATCATCCTAGTATTTAAGGTTCTTCATGATTGGTGGTTTCAAGGTTAAGTTTCAGAGTTAAAGAACATAAAGTTTCACTAGTAGGAAACTTCATCTGTTCTCCGAGGGAGTAATATCCATGTCTGTCTTTACCATCAAGGATCTTTATTTCTCGTTATTCGGATTTTATGATAAGCCCCTACAGCTGAAAAAAGTTCTACAAGTGAGATTTTGTCATTTATTTTACTTATCATTTTGTCCTATTATACCTTATACGTTTAATGTTATTGCAATCCTTCATGTTCAGAATACTATGGATGCGAGGCATTCATCATTAAATCCTTTCAATTTTGATAGCTTGACGTTGGTTTTAGTTCTATTTTATAGATTTTATCCATAGGAATAGTCTGATTGCCAAGGTTTGACATGGAAATGGAAAAATCTGAGGCAAATAATAAGTCTGTCCTTGCCATAGAAGACGTTTATATTGTCACAGTGTAAGTGTTTATCCTGTTCTCTTTTCTTTAGTGAGATCTTTTACCTAATTGTTATTTTATTAAATAGATTTATCATCTAGAATTGTGACATGTTTCCTTGTTAATTGTCAGTTATAGTAGAATTTACTGCCTGCAACTTGATAAAATAGCAATGCAGCTCCATTGTTACAGATTTTATCGGGATGCCGTGATACAACAGGTAAGCTCTTACCAACACCAAGGGTACAGGCATACTTTAGAAAGTCTTAAGTTGTATGCAACGACATTATAGCATTCCTAACCATTGAGGTTTTGAAATTGCTTTGAAGTAGGTGTGTATGATTATGGTTTCTGATTATTGGTGGTCTTAATGGCACATACTATGAGGGGTCGTCGACTGGGGTGAAGTTGTAACAAGGTAACCCTAGGGGAACCTATGGATAGATTGAATCTTTCTCGATGGAAATTCATTCTTTCTCTAACTTTCCAACATAGGGGGCATAGCTTTCGCCGGTGGCGGGTGGTAAGGGTGTAGCTACCCTCGTTTGAGGTTGTTGGAAATTTGCACTCCGTAGATAGGTTAAATGTTTTGCTTAAAGGCTATATATTTTATGTTGACAGCTCTTTTCACAAGATAAGTTTACAACGCAGCGATTAAGGGGTGTCGAAATTTTCTAAAGGTCACAAGTTCAATCCTTGCACAAGACATAATGTTCTTTTTGGTACTTCAGTCATTTCTTTTTTGATTTTTTTTAAAAAACTCCAAATGTTGTCATTTTATGTTCGTTAATTATCATATTTATAAAATGTGATTGGGGAAATCGAAATTTAAAAAATTCTTGGATTTCTAAACTAAGAGTTAAAGCAAAGGAGTGAAACCGGAACCTCTGCTCATCTATCGCTTGTTGTCATTGCTTGTCGCCATCATGGCAATCCCTGTAAGCTCCCTTCCTCCCAGGCCTTTTCTGAGTATTTCCTAGTTTGTTTAGACTTTACTGGTATTGGATTGACATTTTTTTTCTCCTGAGAACTACCATATAAATTTTTTTAACTAGAATCACCACAGTCAAGCAATCAAACGTTAAGCTAAATGATTATTTGCACGATTAAATAAACAAGGCTACTCACATAGTAACAATTAACTAGCTGAATTGGTTGATATTACTAGAATAATGTTTTCAAATCTAACAGTTTACAGCGGAAAGTTCGTATTAAAAATCCATGATGCATATCTATAGATCTACAAGTTTTATTTTATTTGGTCATTGTTGCCCTCATAGGTTTTTGGACATCAGAGAAATATTACTTTAACTACTCATACTCTGTATTTACTTGACATTGGTACGTTGTGGCTCTTTAATATAGTTAAAGCTGGTAATTTCATAGACTGGTTCTCTTTTCAAAGGTGGTTAGTGTAAAAAATTAAGCTAATGATTTTGTGAAGTTTTATAGCAAATATCAGTTGTATTTCGTCTAACTAAATTTTATGTTATAATTCAGTTTCAAGAATTAGTGAGAAGTACCTTATCAAGAAAAAAATTAATGAAGTATTTTTTTCAAAGTACCAAAATCAAGTTTGACCTCTCATAATTAATCAGTCTATCCTGAAAGAAAATGCCAACCACTTGGAAGCACACCGTTGCATTCTTCTCAAATATAAGAAATTGATTTCTATTCTATAAAGCTTGATCCGACTAAAAGAACTCAGATCTTGGACTACCATCATAATCAATCATTCTGACGTGGTTTGTTGATTATCTTGGAGTAGACTATTAAGTAAAGATGCAACATATTTTTTGAATATCTAACATTCATCAAGGTTGAGGTGATGCATTTCTGAGCATAGGATTAAAGAACTGAAAGAGCTTTGAGAAACATATTGGTGGGTCAAATAACACTCATAATCAGGCCTAAAAGAGGTGCAAATCTACAATGGCAACAATAGTCTATTGTTTCTGTATTAGAGAGCTATGTTTCTCGGACTCTTCTAAAATATAAGACGAGTGCATGGCGAATATTAAAAAGTAGTGCACTATTGGAGAAGATTACAGAAATATGGCTTTAATTTGGCCTTAGATTACATCTATGCCCTCCAAATTTGGGTGTGCATAAATTGACACTTAAACTTGTATAGAGTTGAATAAGTAGGCACACACATTCTATGTGATGTCCTGCATGAAAACTTCACATCCTAAGAGGTGACGTACATGCACTATGCCACTTAGGATGCGTGTATTTACTTGTTCAAGCTTTGTACAAGTTTAACTGCGTACTTATACACACTCAAAATTGGAGGGCGTGGATAAAATTTGAGACCAAGTTAAAGATCACGTTTATGTATTATGCCTTTGGAGAATCAAACATGGGTGCGATGGTATTTTTGGAGAGTCCGAGCAACATAGTCTGAGAGGCAATCTAATCAAGTTACGCTTCACTTAACTACTTCAATTGATGTAGTAAGATTTTTTTGAATCAAAAGTTATGCTTCGGGTCATGATGAATCTAAAATATCATTTATTCGGGTAATTTTCTTGGAATGCTTTCATGGTATGCGAAACGATGCTATTTCCGGAGAGTTGGCCAGCCAAGAACTTTCACATTTAGAAGTTGAAAGTTTTGAAAATGAAAATGCTACTACGGATGTGTGTCCGTACTTAGAGGGATAGGATTAGGAATGAGTATATATGAAACAAGGTAGGAGTGACTTCAGTGGAGGACAAGATGCGAGAAGCTAAGGTTGTGGTGGTTCAGAATTGTGAAGAGGAGATGCACAGATGCCCCAGTGTAGAGATGTGAGAGGTTGACTATGAATGGTTTCAACTGAGGTAGATGTAGACTGAAAAAGTATTGGAGAGGTAATTAGATAGGACTTCATGTAGTGTCAGCTTATCTCGGACATGCGCTTAGATAGGAAATTGTGGAGGACATGGATAGGATAGTAGGTTAGTTGGTAGTAATGCGTTGTCTAGTTATCCATCCATATTAGTATTTGTAGTATTGCTCCCGTAGTTTTTTTTCCTTCGATTTTTGTTATTATTTGATGCTTCTTATACTTTCGAGTATTGTAATGTTTTGCTTTGTTTTATTCTAACTTCTATTACTTCTTTTTCTAGACTACTTTGGACTGTTTTTTCTTGAGTTTAGCTCTACTCTAAGGTAGAGGTAAGGTTTGCATGCACTCTACCTTCCCTCCCCAAACTCCACTTTGTGGAAATACATTGGGAATGTTGTTGTTAAAACATCTCGTTTTGCAAAGACTGAGTTCTTTAGTTTTTTAAAACTAATGCCACCTAAATTGGACTTTCTGGAAATTGTTTCCCGAAGAAGGTTGCTGGAAATTTTTTCAGGAAGTTTCTAAAAGATTTTGCAATTCACTCGTTCTTTTATCAATTTCAAAAAAGATTTTGCAATTCGCGTGTCTGAATCAAAGCTCAAGCTGCAGGACAGAAAAGACTGTAATGGCTAGAAAGGGAACAATTTGTGTAAAAGGTGCACAAAATAAATGGAATAGGTTTCCAACCACCAGGTATTTTAAAATTGTGTTGGGGTTGGAAGAGCAATAAAGTGGATTTGAAGCTAGTTGGAGCAGTCTACAGTCATAGCATAATGACAGTTTCATAAGTTCTGTCAGTGAGTGATGGCGCATGGAGGCTGTGTTGGCATTCTTGCGGGGTGTGATGGTGCTTTGAAGCTTTGACAGTGGCACAGCTTCTTGGGTTATGTTCGTTCAAGAATTTCAATGTAGGAAACTGATACATATATACATGTCACTGATTTGACAAACTCAAACTCTCAGTCATCTGACATCTCTCACGCCTGCTCAAACTTTCTAATTCTGTCTTTTGCTTCCATCCACTCTGGATCTGTTGATAACAATGCTAATTAGTTGAATTTCTTATAATCGGTATAAATTTCTGCCTCTTGCTCCAAATTAATTTTTACTAGTGATGTTGAATAGTTCGAAGGAATGAATGATATTCAGGTGATAAAGTGCATCAGAATGTCTTTTATAACTTAGTGAAGGAAGATGCAGCTTTTGTTAAACATATCGGAGAGGAATATGGTGGATTGGAGATTCATATGATATTCTATTTTCGTTCTCCTTTTTTTCTGGGCTTTGTCCAATTGATATCTTACCTTATATTTTACCCTTACCTCTAATTCATCTATATTGAAACATAAATTGGTCTGCCATTTGATTGTTTGAGTTTGTATTACTGAGAGACTGTTTCCTCCTCCAACTTGTGGGCAAATAATAGCATATACTTAATTAGATCTTAAAAGTTATACTTTTGAGGATGCCGTGTGGTACTTACTCTGCTTGCATTTGCACTGGTTTTATTGGATATTTGCCTGAAATAACTTTTCGTCTTCTCTTTTGACTCCTAAATGTACTTCCAGGGTTCTTTGCCAGTTTATTCCAACAAGATAGCTGTCAGTGTAGTCGACAATGTACTGCTTGTTCACCAAGTGGATGCGAAGGTGGTTATTATATATGATATATTTGCAGATTCTCAAGCGCCTGTATCTGCTCCACTTCCATTATTAGTTAGAGGTTTTTCTAGAGCAAATGCTGCAGACTCTCAATTGATGGGCCAAAATGTTGAAGGTCTGGAGGGGAAGGACTCAAATCATGGTGAAACAGTCATCTATGCAGATGAGTGGATCTTCCTTGTTCCAGATCTTATCTGTGATATTGCCAATGGAGTTTTGTGGAAGATCCATTTAGATCTGGAGGTAAAATTCTGATTATAGTAAATATCACGATTTGGAAGTTGCTTTGTTATCGTTATCTTGATCTTTTGCAGGCCATTTCTTCTAGCAGCTCAGACGTGCAAACAATCCTCGAATTTTTACAGAGGAGGAAATTAGAAGCAAATAAGGTCTGTATGGTTCTAATTTCTTTAATGTAGCTGCGGCTTGCTCATGCTGAAATGTTGATTTTCCCTGTGTTGTGCGGGAACATGTTGAGCTACAAAATGTAGTGCGTAATTTGCACTGGTTTATTTGTTATGATAGAAGCAGTTTCACCTAAAACTGTAATTTACTCCATTGAGACATTAATTGGTTACTGTTGCACGAAAACGTCCAATCAATGCCTGTCCAGAAATGTCCTTGTTAGATATTTTGCAGTAAGTTAATATTTTCACCATCTGAAATTGTCTGTTCAGGCTAAACAGTTGTGTTTGGCGATGGCTCGGATGATTATTCTCGAACGACGACCTGTGCCCATGGTCGCAAGGGTGATAAATGTCTTAGTCAACTGTTTCTCCCTTTCAATAAAAACTGGAAAGCATCACACAGGATCAGAAGCGGAGAGAAGTTCAAAAACCAGTGGTTCTAATGTTAATAATGCTATCGGCGAATCGGTCAGTCAAGTAGATACATCAGAAAAGTTACCAAACCAAGAAAGTGGTAGTGGCATGAACGGCAAGTCTATTGTCCAATCCTCTTCCTTTACTTCAGACTCTGAGGACAATGCTAGCTTTGCAGGAAATAGAGGTAAGTCTAAAAATGTCTATTTATCTAGTAGTGAACAAAATGGATGTAACTTGGTGTGGACAGATGTATCTGGTGCTGAAGCTGAGCCTTCTTTTGTACGACCTCAAGCTCCTGGACCAGGTAGCACTCCCCTAAGGACTAACGGACAGCAGGAGTCTCTGGTAAATTCGGCTGCAATATCCCCAGATGATCTGTGTTGCTTTGTATTTTCTTCTGTTGAGGAAGAAATGGCTGGGGATGTTTCTTACTTGATTGCAATCATTGTTGAGTTTCTATGCAGGTACACGCTTTCTCTCTGAGCTATCTCACTAATAGTAATTTTCATAGTGTCATCGCTATCTAATAACATTTGAAGAAACATTGAATGAGTTCACTAATATAGGAGTAGTACTTCTGCTGTTAACACTTATACAAGGCATTTTTGAACCCCGAAAGAAATATACAAGACTTTCTCAATGGGAGGTTGTTTTTGTTTTGTCTAACCAAAACCAAACCAAACTTATGTCACGTGTAGGCCACAAGTTTTAACATGTTATCTTCCTTCCCTTGCCCCCATTTCTCTTTAGTTTTTTTTTTTTTTTTCCTTTTTTAAGTGTTGCCTACTTTCTGTCCATATTATTAATATTAAAAAAGGTTTTATAGTTTATCCCATTTTATGTGTTTCTTTGTAAGAGAAGTTACTATTGTTTCTTCTTTTCATTGTCCTTTTATGATGTTATGCCTTACAGACTAACTATTAATCTAATGCTTGTTACTTCAGGAATACTGTTATGATGTTAGCATGATCTAGATAAGCTAATAATGTGGATGTTTGATTGATAGTTTAAAAAATTATTGGTTCCCAATTACTTTTAGTTTCATTAAAATATCTATTCCTATTTGGATTGAAACACTAAATGCTTTTAGAAAAATTTCTTAAAAACTTAATTCAGAAAAAATTTCTTCCAAACATGTCAGAACAAACACCATCCAAAGTTCTCCTAAAATATATGACTTACCTTTTCTATAACAAAAGCCTGCAACTGCTACAGTTTTACTGGTGTTACTGCTTGTAAAAGGGAAAAAAAGTTGCTTGTCTCTTCTTGCTGACATGTTATCTACTTTTGATGCATGAACTTTTCTTTCTGTATCTTATAGATCCTGTATCCATTCTTTCAGTGCTAACCTGGAAAGGTTGAAAGTGCCTCTGAAAATTTATGTATTGATGATACAACTGCTAGCACGGAATGAAAATTATGCTGAACTTGGATTGTTCATCATGAATAAGGTAGCAAATTGTTGTAGCATGTATTTTAAGAGGTACCGAGAGTGCTACAACAAGAAGAGTGCTATTTTTATTTTTCAGTTAACACCTAATATGAGCCCTAAACTTGTGTTTATTGTGTTTCAGATAATTGAGCCCTCAAAAGAAGTTGCAATGCAACTATTAGCATCAGGCAGGCAGAATTTTCAAACAAGGAAGTTGGGCCTAGATATGCTCAGAGAACTTGCGTTGCACCATGACTATGTCTTGCTACTTGTTCAAGATGGATATTATCTTGAAGCTTTGCGTTATGCCCGGAAAACTAAGGTATTCTTAAACTTTTCCTGTATGCGGTATGACGAAACCTAACTGCCAGTTCTGTCAAAGAAGCTAGAACAGGAGGAGAGAAAAAAAAGCCTCGAGTTCAGCACTATTATATCTGTGCGCTAAATTTTACATGTGTGAAAATCTGAAGGTTTCGTTCTTAGCCTTAACTGGATTCCAGTGGTGGATATGGGTTAGGATTAGGACTACACCTGCCTGACAGCTTTTACTATACTTTAACATCTCTTGATTACAGTACCATAGTAATGTGCCAATGTAACTTGGTGTCCGGCATTCCTTTATCAGAGAGAATGTGAGGAGCTGGGTTTTATCTTCAGTTTCTGTTGATTGTACTCGAGACCAACTTGATTAAAAAATTCTTGACCACTGATGAATCTGACATAAATTGGATGTTATTCAGGTGAACACTGTTCAGCCTCCATTGTTTCTTAAGGCAGCTTATGCTTCTAACGACTCGCAACACCTGGCTGCAGTTCTAAGATTTTTCTCAGACTTCTTTCCTGGGTTCAAGAGTACTTCTGACCACCAAACTTATAGCCGTTGTCTTGCCGAGATGAATACAGTTGTGAATGCTTGAGGCACCTTGACATAAATCAACAAGTTCAACACTTCGCCCCCCCTTGAAAGATCAATTTAGTGTTGTCAGTTTTGAAAGATGACTTTATGGTTTCATGCAAGCATAGTAGAACCAGATAATGCGGGTAAAGTGGGCTAAAGCAGACATTAATGAGCTTCAGCTTTTTGGATGAGACTTGTAACATGTATTACAGAAATTGGCTTGAAATGCTGAGGACTAGTTACACGGATGTAACATGCTCCATCTTTCGTGTAATCTACTCACCTGTCCGTCTTTCTTTGTTTTTATGCTCTGGAAGTTCTAAATATTAGATTTTTTACGCGTATTTCAATGTTTCGGTTATAGGAGGGGAAGGAAACACATGTTGTGAGGAAGAAAATGAGTTGCATGTTTTATAGCTTAGCTCCATAATAGTCGTGAAATTTACCTGAGTTGATGCACTTGGGTGACCAACAATGGTAAGCTGCTTTCTCCTCGACATCTAAATTCTACCACTCTATGTTGATGATATAGAACTAGGTGAAAAATCTTATGGTCTTTAGATGCTGCCAGATCTATCGCTAAAAGGTAGTGTTAACTCTTTTAACCACCTGATACGTGAGGTTCATTGGGCTGACCAGCGACCCGTTCAGGCCCAGAAGTCCACTAGAAGTATATTGCTCCTTGTCGATCAATTTTTAAGGCTTGAACATAAGGCTTTGTCTAACAGTAATCATATGATCACAATTCCGAAGAAACTGACACAAATAAACCACTTCTTATACCACTAATAGCAAACTTTTTAATCAATACTTTAGAATTGTTCAGCATTTAAAGACATTCCAATGACGAAGTAAAATTGGACAAAATGCTTTCTTGTGGTAAGTGATTGTATCCGCTGGATGCTTTCCTGATTAGACAACTGTCGACCAAATCTGAAGATTGGTTTTGCATCTAATAGGAATGAACTTCACGTAACGATGACTTGGCCTACGGTTCGACTTGCGCTCGATTGACTCAACGTTCCAGGCTAAGGCTATGCAGTGCAAAGGCAATGCTCCCACTTTCCTTGCGTCACACGGCTTGTGTTTTTCTCCGAGTCTGAATAGATCAATGCACGTCCAACAACTTTAATGAAATTAAGAGGAGAAGATATTGACCCTAATAACTAATTAATTTTGATGGACTTACCAAAGCTCCCAAAGTCAGTTGTGGACTCGAAGCACCCGAACGCCTATAAAAAGAGGACGTAGAAGGAGCTACAATGATCATTGAATACAATTTAACAAGACATCTAACAACACACAATAATACCATACTTTACTTTCTTTGTCTTATACTTGTATTCTCTTGGAAGAACACTGTATTTCCTCCTTTTAGCTTCCTAACACTCTTAGCTTGTGCCCAATATCGTCTTATACTTTTACATCTAGCCTTTGCCTATATCTCATGGTGATTGCCTTGTATTATGTGGAGTTGGACAACAATAATGTAAAAGCACTTTGGTTTCCCTTTAGTTTAGAATTTTGTCCCTTTTTACTAGTCTTTACGTTTTTGGGAAAGATTACAGGTTTTGATGTTTTTGGGAAAGATTACAGGTTTTGATGCTCAGCTTTAACTTGCTGGCATTTAGAAATCAACCTTATTGTCTACAGTATTCTTCTCCATGTTATTCCACCAATAGATTTTGTGGAATAGATTTCATTTAGATCATGATACATCTTCACAAAACTTTGGTGGATAGAATACCTGAAGGCGTGCACCTATACCATAATTCTCTCGCAAAGCCCATCTATATCAGGAACATATAATATGGTTTGGTACCTTAAAAGACCATCTCCATTTTAATCAAAATTCCTAGTCTTGTTGTAATACCCCATACTTGATTTAGGCTTCGAAAACTCAGACTTAACTCAACAAAACAAAAAATGCAGTCTAGGTGACCATGAGTGAAGCCGCTACTCGTGAAACTCATTTTGTGAGTCGTACTGCCAACTCGTGTGAAGCCTGATAGAAGATGAAAAATTCATCCCAATTTCCACGAGTCGTATCACGACTTGTAAAATGGAAACCACGAGTCATACTGTTGATTTGTGGTATCCAAGTCCCGAAAACCATCAAGTCAGGTTCTAGGCCACGAGTCATTTCACGAGCAGTGGAAACCACGACTTGTGGGGTGACAATGCAAATTCCGGTAACCAAACCCCAGGATCACGAGTTGAGTCATGAGTCGTGACTCTTAAACCACGAGTCGATCTGCCTTATGATAGTTTTACAGATCAATCTTTCAAGGATATTCTAGCAATTTCTAAGCCTTTTTACATCAAAGTTATGTCCTTTTAGCTTCCCTAGGGGTAATTATGAATACCCAAAACTTATTGTTTCTCTTATTCTTTTAGACTCAGTCAGAAACATCGATTATTCTCTTGACAGAACAACCTAAGGTTCTGCAATAGCTCAAAAACTTCTGCAAGAGCTCAGTGCTAAGGCTTCAATCAGATATGTAGGACATTTACCAAAGATTTCCTTTCATCCTTGTGTCCTCATTCTGCTCAAAGTTCCCAATTACATTGTAGATTGTAAAGTTCTTCCTTATTGCATATTTGGTAGTATTGCTAATTTTGCATAATGATTCACGAAGTCTCTTGTTATTGTAAATTAAGATCAAAGTTCCATATTGGTTTGAAAGAAGTTTTCACGTTATAAGAGTTGAATATAACCATAAGTTCTTGGACAGTGTTCATACTTTGTTAGTCTTACAGGGTCTAAGACTATTTTACAGAGTTAATCAGTTTTTCATAAAAATTCACTTGGCTTTACAAAGTTTTAAGTCCATGTCAGTAATTGTCATAAAAATAAATGACGTTTGACTATAGAAAACTTAAGCCTGTGTCAGAAAGAGATTTCGTTTAAAAGATAAGTTAGTTTCTAAATTATAGGATCAATCAATATGTTGTAGAATTTGAAAGAAAGAGGTTAGTTTCAATTAAAAAATTATTTTTCCCAAAGAGACTAAGACATAATTTACTCAGTCAATTGATTATTTAAATTATTTTTTATTTGTCAATGTTAGGATTGAGAGCAAAAGTAATTTCAGTTTTGGGAGTAGTATTAGCACAAAGAGGATTCAGATTCAAGAACCCCAATCCCATAAACTGCATGCCACCGTAGGATATGATAGCCTAACTAGGCGGATATTGAGGCTCAGTGGATCCATTAGATAAATGATCAGGTCCTATTTTTTTTAGTAGGATATAGTACACCCATCAGACGGGATGCAAACTGGACTCTATTTCTGCTCACATGGTTTACTGTCGGTTATAGAGTCTCTTATTTTTGTTCAATTGTCAGTCGGTGTTGAGAAGATTTTAACTATGTGTTAATTTGCCTTATTAAAACTAATGAATTTTGAGACATTTACTTGAGTTTTATTTATACTCCTAAGAATTGAAGTTTTAAATTGATATTTTCAGTCTTGCATATTTTTGCTTATTAAAGAAGTAGTTCAGAGTCAGTCTTGTTCATACATTGCACAATTTACTTTATGTTCTTATTTTAGCTTGAGCATATCTCTATATTGTTTCATGTTGCATTCTTGCATACCAATACATTCTACATACTGGTGAATATTCTATGTCTGCATGCTTTCCTCATGTAGATCCGACTAACCATTCCAATGTCCACAGTTGACCAAATCCAGTAGTTCCAGAGATTGGTGGTGAGTTCTCATGATTTGGGGACCGATATTGTTTTGACTATTCTTGCTTAATAATTTATTTTACTTTAATTTTTATGTTAATCTAGTAGAGACTTTTCCTAGTAGATATTTGATCCAGGTGTAGTGGCTTCAAAAAGAGTTCAGAGTTGTATTCCAGATTCAGTCTTTTTATTTATTATTTTATTTTTCTTGACTCATATAAGGTGCCTATTATTGTTCTTATTATATCCTGATTATGCTAGGTCCAAGGGTACTTCCCAGCCACTTGGTGGTTTCATATGCCTTGTTGCTTCTAGGGTGTAGGCTCAGGGTGTGACACTTGTGCTTGTGAATTCTTTCCTTTATCTGAAGCAAGATAGGTCATCAAACTATTTCTTCTTAACTTAGATCACTAGGTAAGACTCTTTCTTGTTTTGATTGTCCATGTTGCCATCTTCAGAGTCCAGAAAATGAACCCCTATGGTTGCCAATTTGTAGATTTATTTTGTCATCTCTTTGTTACCTTCTTCAATATGAGATAAACAATAAAGAAATTAATTCTTGGAAAATGTATCTCATGTATAGTAGTACTATATGTTTCACTTTGTATGAACCCAAGACAATATAGACAAAGGATTAATAATCGAGATTATGTAAGTTATCAAAGAGGATAGTTTTGTTCATAAGAGGAATTCAGAGGTAAGAGCTTCGACTACCTTATTAAACTTTCCTGGATGATAGAGAATATAAATATCGTAATCCTTGAGTAACTCAAGCCATCTCCTGTACCTGAGATTCAACTCCTTCTGCTTGAAGATGTACTACAAACTTTAATAGTATGTGAAGATATCAATATGAAGTCCATAAGGACGGTGATGCCATATCTTTAGCGCATACAACACTACCACCAATTGTATGTCATGGGTATGATAGTTCTACTCATAAATCTAAAGTTGGCTCGAAAATAATGTGATGTTGGGTGAAAATTACACTTCTTTTAGCCGCATTTCACCCACATTTATGCCTTGTTTTGAGGATATTTTTTCTTGATACTCCTTGTTTCTATTTAATTTTGATTTTAAGATTGTGTAAGGTGTCTTATGATTTGTAAGTGAAAGTAATCCGAAATTAACTAAGTATGGAGCTGTAATAACCCTTATGGTCATTTATGATAATTACGCAACGTTTTGCATCTTAGAGTATTTCAGTAATTTGTCCTAAGTCATTTATGACTTGTGGGACCAATAGTTTGGATCCCTGTGACTCATTCGAGAAATATCTCAAATTTCCTGTTTTAGAGCCTAAAGTTAAGTATTAGTTGACCAAAGTCAACTTTCCTTTAAGACGACCTCGGAATTTAATTCCAATAGTTCTTTAGCTCCGGAATGCAAAACAAAGTCTAGATTGACCTTAAGTTGGTGCTTTGGAGGCTTTGTTTGCAAGTTATGCCAATTTGTGGAAATTGTTTAAGTTCTAGCCTAAAACCTGAGTTTTTGTGGAAACTCGATGTTCAGAGTGTCGGATTGGAATTTTGATGCTTCCAGTAGGTCTGGAATGATTAATTTAGGCTTGGAGGGGTTTTGGTTTAATTTTCTAGCATGCTGTTGAGAATTACAGGTGTTGGTGGAGACTTGCTCAGTTTAGTGCTGTTAGTTTTCTGGTGCAGTCTGGTTTTTCTAGGTTTCTGGATGCAAATGACCTCCTGTGCTATTTTCATTGATTCCATTGAGTTCAAAATATGTTTTCCCCTTAGAAAACATATAAATTTTGTTAAATTTGGACTTTGTTTCAATGTTGTAGCTCAATTGCAAAATCTGCACTTTTTTGCATAATTTTTGTTCTATCTCGGTAGTTTTTCCCCATACCGGCATATCTGTGTGCTGCCCAGGTTTTTTGGTATGTCTATGTGTTTTGGCAGGACATACTGATATGTGTAGACCGGTAGGCTTCCAGGCATCCTGGCCAAGCTCCGGACACTGTAGCCCGGCATCCCGGGTGGCCAGATCGGCAGCAGGACTAATTGTTCTATACGTGTGCACCAGGACACCGGACGCGGAATCCCCTTACTACTCTATCTTCTTCAAGACTTCTTTTCTCTGTATCTCTTCTCTTTGACTCCGGCACCCGGTAGCCCGGTAAGCCATCTCGGCACCCAGAAGCCGGTAAGCCATCTCGGCACCCAAAAGCGGGTAAGCCATCCCAAAACCTGGATGACTCCATGAGGCGAACACATCACCGGACTCGCCTCGTTGTCCTCTTTATTCTCCTCCTAGTCGTCGTATAGCACGTTTTGGCTCGGTTGGAGACCTCTCTCCAGTTTAGCCGAATCCCATACTTAGTAT
>JBDJHY010000078.1:7317206-7328856 GCA_039654485.1 Withania somnifera
CTCATTGTAAAGGGTAGTTCTTGAGCCAAAAATCAAGAAAGTGTAAGAGTTCTCACTGAACTAGAAAGTGAATTATGGTAGAGAAAAAGCCTAAGCTGTTGAACTTAGGTAGTGGAGGTAGGCAAGGACGAACCACTATAAATCTCCTGTGTGATTTATTTTCAGCACTATTATAGCCTTTTATATATTCCGCAAAAAGAGTCGAAAAACCCACACACTATTCAACCCTCCCTTCTAGTGTGGTTTAATCCTCCAACATGCACAACTCGTTGAGATAGAAGGGCTAGTGCTGTATTTCTCTGCACGCGTAAACACACGAGTAAGATTAGATGTATAGAGTTAAATTCCATAGCACAAAATGGATGTGAAAGATGGAAATGTTTCCTAAATTTCTTATAGCCTCTTCTTATAAATGTGACGTACTTCATGTTTATAAAGATGACTACTAAACGTAGCTTTTTTTAAACATCTTGGAACATTTAAACCTGATCCTCTAATACCAAGTTTATCACAATCTGAGTCTAGACCCTAGCTGTGACCAACACCTAGGACTACAAGTGATTGCAAGCAGACCCTTGGTATTGACATACCTATATAGAATCGACAATTTAAAACCGTAAGAGGAAGCTTTAACATAAATTGAATGGGCAAAATAAAACTGCTACAACTGAGAGTAATAACTAAAGACCCAACCTAGCTAAATATATGATGTTTGGATGAACCTTTGCTATATAAGATAAGTTGGTGACACAAAGTCCCTAGCTAACTCTAAAACACCTAAAACTCAAGATAAATAAGTCTTTGAAATCAAATTTAGTCGTTCAATCTATTTCATGATTCCCCGAATGAGAAGGATTCACCAACGATAATTGAAAATCCTCTTGAGCTATCTGGCCAAGAATTTCAGAACAAGCACTTGAATCTACATCAATATAAGATATAGTGCAAGAAAAAGGTATGCGATCAGTACATAAAAATGTACTGAGTATGCAAGAGCATGCTAATAATATGGAGCAATATTTACATCATGCTTTAACTTTCAACAGATGCAATAAGCAAAACCATGAAAAATAAATCATATTTAATATCTGAAGACACAAACATTTAAGAATGCACTGTCAAAAGCTGTGAAATCTTAACACTTAAAATGACTTAAAGATATTACTGAAAAGTTTCTCACAACCGATATACATCACATGAACTCGTGATGTCCAACGTAGAATCTTGTTGGGAGGACTACGCTATATCTTGTCAGGGTATAAAACATGTGTCTCTATTATGGATCTATTACTGAGTCAGATGGGCTAAATATGTGGCCGTTTGGTGCTACACTTCAATTCTATAATGGGATATAGTTCTGGGTACGAGTTTTCTGAATTCACATTCTCCTAGTGCTAAATAATCCTCCCAAAACAACTATTAAATCATTAGCTCTTAACTAATTTAAATATGTATTCGTGTCTAAAATAAACAATGCAAATTTAGCTAAAATTACTTTTTCAAAAATCTAAATTCAGCTATAATAGTATATATTTTGAGTTTTAGCCAAGTTCATGATCAAACATACATAAATTAATGAAAAGCTATGAAAATCACGCCTTTTTTATTATTATGCTAATATGAAACCCGTTAAAAACATTTAAAACTGAGATAGATGATATCTGAAAGAGTGAGACCCCTAAATTAAAATGCATGAAAACTGAACCCTATTTCTAAAATCTTAGGCACGAGGATGAAAGAAAATCCTCGTTGAAGTCTTATACACTTGCACCGAGAAACTTGGGCTGATTGCTTGAATTTGAAGCCTGAAGTAGAATTGTAGGTTTAAACTTTTGAGAGAACTTGTTCTGACTTGGGGAGTTAGATCGAAGATTATGAGAGGAAACTGATCAACTATCTAAAATACTCCCTTAAAATATATTAAATAACATCGTTTAAGTGAAAAAAGGTGAGAAAAAAAATGAGATTGCCATTTTAAAATGGTCCTATGAGTCACTTCACAACTTATGAATTCAATCCATGAGTCATGATTTGGCTCGTTGTTTCCTGAAATATTTTTTACCATTTTTGGAATTCAGGTCAATGGGTCATTTAACCTTACTCCACAACTCATACCGAGATTCGTAGTTTCAAATAATTTTTTTTAACTCTCTGTCCATGTTCCATATGTCACTCTATAGTCTATGGTCTCATTCTACAAATCGTATTTTGACTCGTAGGAATCTGAAAGTTGGATTGGTTTAGAGGTCAATTTCACGAGTTGAATCAGGGCTCGTGGTTCGGCTCCACAGATTGTGGTCTTGTTTGTGGTTCGCTGGATATTCTTTTCAGTCTGATTTTATGAGTTCAATACAATAGGTTCGTGGTTACACTCTGAACTTTTACACTGATAAAAGTCACAAAACAATCATGAGAGTTTTTACAATTTCAATTTATGTGAAACAATTGAAATTTTGAGAGTCCACCAAGATTTTTCTAATTAATTTTTTTGATCTTTTAAATATTTTAAACTATTGTTATAATTTATAGTACTTCTTAAATAATTTTAAATATATAAATTTTAACTTAGAATAGATTAAAACTTTTATATTCAACCTAAGTTCCAGCTACGTTGCCTCGTAATTTAAGAAATATTAAAAAAAAAAACGGAAACAAATCAATGAACCGAAACGCCGCAGAGGTTCTAATAACTAGCATATCCACCCCTGCACCTTTCCACTTCCAGCTTTCCCCTTCACTGTTTTCCATTTTCAAAAGTTAAGTCAGACCGCATTCAACTCCTTTTACTATCTCTATCTCACACACTCGACTTCACGGAGTCGCCCCCCGCCCATCACCCCCGCCTCTCTGGCCTACTCTACCTACACACAGTTATCACACACAAAAAACAATAGTGTGGGACTGTCCTTTTTTCTGTCTGTTCTCTCTCTACTTTCTCTCTCTATTCACACGGTTTTGTTGGTCATTGTGCTAATTGGTTTAAGCTTTCATGAAGGTAAGAGAGAGAAAGTGTGTATCGCTTCCAAGGCAAGCTAAAATAGATAGAGAGAGAAAGAGATTATCCAATCCAAACACAATTCTTCGTCTCTTACCTAAAAGGCACTCTTTTTGATACTCATTAATGAAGACAATAATGATGTTCTTCAGCACCTACTTTTAGATCTTAAACTAAAGTGAAGATGTACTTGTTCACGTATACTCCTAATTGATTAAGGTACTTTTCCCGAATCTCAACTCTAAATGCATGTTGCTACTTTTGCAATATTTTCTTTTTGAGGACACAATTTTTTGATTTTCACTTTTTCTATGTGGCTAATTTAACCTTGAGTCTCAAAGCAAGAGAAAAAAGTAGAAGAAATTGGAGCTTCCAAAGTTTGTCACGAATGTAGGTTTTGATTGCCCGTGTTTTCAGCTTCTACATTTATCTGTTTCTAATGTATCTTTGTGGATAAATTTGTGCAGATAAAATGGCGTCAAAACAAGTGATGAAATCCCAAAAGTTGAGCTCAAGAGTAGCTAATTCACCTACCTCATCAACCACATCGTCATCCAAGCAGTTTCCACAACATTCTGTTGACGGCGTGAGCTCGCCGGCTTCCTCATCAGCTAGGAGTAAGCGGCAGTTCTATTACTCGGAAAGTGTGTTAGCAGAGATGGAGAGACCAAAAGAGAATGTTACTGTGACAGTGCGTTTCCGACCTCTAAGGTGGGGCTGATTTTACTCAGTTTTGGAAATTGGCATAGTTTTTCTTTTCAAAGTTAATTTGGTCGTTACTGTGATTAGCCCGAGGGAGATTCGACAAGGAGAAGAGATCTCATGGTACGCAGATGGAGAAACTATTGTTAGAAATGAGCATAATCCTTCACTAGCTTATGCATATGGTATGTCTTGATTTACTTTGCTATTCTTTGTGTATAGCATAGACAATGCAGTGATCTAATTAGCAACATAACTGTTTGCCTCCTTATTGCTTGGATGCTACTGGTTCATATCTTTCTATTTTCCTATTATTCAACCAAAGAATGGTCTTCCATTAGCAGTTATTTTATGACTGGAGTAGAAAATTTCTTTTGGTGGTTTATCAACTCCAAATCACTCTATTAAGTCTAGATGTCTTTTGTACCTATTTAGCTGGCGCAATGCATCTCCTCTACATAAATGATAATCTTTTGAATTTTGTTAGCTTCTTGGTTCATAATAGCTACTTACGTGATGGAGCTAACTCTTTACTACGATGCATCTTCTTGATGCCATCATATGAAGCTATTTACTTCATTGAAAAAGGACAACAAAAACATATCCGGTATATTCCCACAAAGTGGGGTTTGGGGAGGGTAGAGTGTATGAAATCGATACCACTACCTTTGAGGTGAATTAGAGAGACTGTTTCTGAAAGACCCTCGGCTCAAGTCAAAACAGTCTACAAAAGAATGTCATACAAGAACAAGGAACAATGAAAAGTAAAAAATACCAGATAATAACAAATGCAAGGGTACCATAAAATAATATTACAAATCTCACCGAAACTCTGGGAACAAGACACTATAAGTAAATTCAATCATATATCTGATGATCACATTTTGAAATGATTTTGAGAAAAATCACAAATTGCTTCATCTTGCATGCTGCCGAAGGTGTATGAGTTCCTTGATGTAGAAGGAACAAGAAGTTGGAAGTTGAGCCACTTCTTCTTTCGAGGTCATCTTAAGGAATTGTGTCTGTTACTGAATTTAGCATAAGGACACATCAGCATCCCATTTCAGACTTGATTGTTACTTGATCAAAAAGAATAAAAGACTTGATTTTTTGAGTTGTGTTTGATTGTTTATTACAGCTTTATTGTTTCACAGTAGTTAGACTGTTTGAGCTCACTATTCACTGCCAGGCTGCTTATTTCAGCAAAACGATAATCATTGTTCAGTCTTAGTTCTTTTTGTGTTGTGTCTGACAATTCTTTCAATAATTGATTGTGAGACATGCTTACTTATGCATTATAATGTCTTGGTCCTTCAGTTCAAATTAGTGTCTTAGGCCAACTGACAAATGTGGTTGATTCTCTGCAGATAGGGTTTTTGGTCCTACCACCACAACGCGTCATGTCTATGATGTTGCTGCACAACATGTTGTTGGTGGTGCCATGGAAGGCGTAAATGGTATGTAGCTCTCATCTTATGATCAAGGATGATGTTTACGCAAGTAAATGCAGCACATGTATCCTTTTGGAATGTGCATTTGCTGCTTATGAACACTACCATTACTTGGGTACATATTCTTATGATAATCTGTACTGCAAAAGAATACAGAAAGCTAAGAATGTTATATTGTAATGGTCATTTGAATTCCGATAAGTGCCTATCAAATGCAAATACTTCTGTGTCAAAGAAAATTTTTAGCCAGGATGAATCTTTGCCATCTATGGCATGTCTTGTGGCTTCCATTTAGCAAACTATCAGAAAGTTAGTTGAAGAATGACATCTTTTCCATTGAACTTGAGCTGTAGATAGGCCTCTGTTAGATAGCTGGTTTATCTGTGTCAATCAATCCTTAAAGGGTGCATTTCCTTGTCTGGGACTTGGAGACGGAAGACGAGACTGAGCTCAAGAACCACTTGAGATGGGCTCGAATTAAAGTCAAGGGACTGCTGGAAAATAGTCCGATGTCCATTAAAGTAGATGATGGAGAATGGAGATTCACCTTATAGGTGTGGGTCGAGGTGCCGACAAGATCTGAAATAATTAGGGTTGTTTACCAACCCAGACGTGACGGGCTGTTACATGGAAGTAGTGCAGGCAATTAGCGTCAATCACCTGTAGAGAAAAGAGAAAACACAAAGGCCCGGGAAATGAATAGCGATGGAGGATCCTTTGGGTAATAAGAGAGGTCTGTTTTTTAGCACAAGAGACAAAGGGGAAGGCACTTAGCACTTGCTCAAGAGCCACTTAGCTGGTTGTAGCATCTCAAATGGAGTAGGACTAGTTGGTCATTTTTATTCCTCTACTTTTATTGGGCCACCTCTTCATTTAGATGTTCGTGGTCCAAGTGGTTTAAGGCCCAAAAAAATATACCGGAAACATTAACACATACCTGGGTGTGGTAGAAGAGCTGTGAACTCTGGAAAACTTTCAGTTCTGAAGATGAGACAAGGGAGATAATCATCAGAGAAGGGTTCGATGATCACATGCAGAGGGTCGACATGACCCTTGAGGCAGATGCGATCACAATTTCTATGGCTGCGAACCCAGAAATTGAGCTGGTCAAGGTAGGTGGAAGAGTAGGGAAACCAAAGAAGGTCTGCAAAGCCAATTGATTCCAATTGAGGAGCCTAAGCCTATCCAATTCGACTCGAGTGTAATAATGAGGTGTAAACTGGTGCAACTTCTTGGGTGCAGGAAAATATAATCAAATTAAGCAAGAGTTTGGATCTCGATTCCGAGCATGTTTGCTAAGAAAAAACACTCTCGAGTTTTACTATTCTAAAGTTAAAACTTCAAAACCGGAAAACTAAGATAAAAGACCGTAGAATTACCAGGAAACCAAACTACTGGCCTTAGCAAGTCATAAATGTGTTGGGGCAACTATAGGAGAGCTCTAATCACAGGAAACGCGCATAGACACAGTAATGGCCCGGGAAGGTCATAACACCATTTTTGGTGGACTAGGGAAGGAAGTAGAGATATTTTTTGAGAAGCTCAACTAAAGGAGGGGGTGCCAAAGGCGAGCAACTGCAACAACAAAATGGTTCTAAAAGAGACCAGGAATTTAATCTTTGAGGTAAAATATAAGGATGGGGAACAAACGAGTGACTAAGAAAGGGGAGAAGGCCACCAATTGGTGATCAATAACGATTTAAATTGCGTCATGGAGTATGAGGGGGTTAAATGGGTTAGCTAAGAGGAGGCTGGTAAAACCCCACCTGTCTCTCTCTGTGTGTGTGTGTGTGGGGGGGGGGTTATGACATTTATGTTCTTGTAAAGACAAAGATAAAAGGAGAGGTAAACAATCTGTTGATGGAGTTGTGGGCTAATAGATGGGTGCGAGAAAAAAATTTGGAGGCTAGGGGTGGTGGAGGGATTTTGATAATGTGGGATAAAAGGGAGTGGATGGGTGGTTGGGCAAATGATTACCTGTAAGTTCACAGGTATTAGTCAGGATCTTACCAGCTTCCTGAGTGTTGTGTATGCAGATTGTAATAGGGTGACAGAAGGGAGTTATGGAGTGAACCGGCAACTAGCAGAAACAATTGGGAGGGTCCTTGGGTAGGGTTTGGTGATTTTAATGTCACTAGGTTTCTAGCAGAGAGAGTAATTTGTCACAGAATATTGGGAGCAATGGCTTAATTCTCTGAGAGCATAAATGATTTGGAACTGGTTGATCCTCCTTTACTTGGAGGATCATACGCTTGAAGGAGGGGCGAAAATCATAGTATTGCTTCCGGAATCCAGGATTGACAGATTCCTATACTCAGCTGATTGGGAGGGCTCTTTCCTATAGGTCAAGCAGCCTTGTTACCGTGGATAGGGTCAGATCATAACCCTATTCTTAACATGTGGAGACTGGAATTTCAAGAAGGCTTATTTTAAATTTGAAAACCAGTTGCTAGAGGTGGAGAGTATTAGAGATAAAGTCAAGGCATGGTAGCTTTCCTTCCTTAACAGGGGCAGACCTACTTTCTTAAGGAGCTTATGCAATGGCGCAGGAACAATAAGGGAAGCTGGAAATAGGAAAAAAGAGGAGATCCTACACCAGTTGGGGACATGGGAGGCCATACATGAACACAGAAATGTCACTAGTGAAGATTTAGTCCAGAAAACTCATTTAGCTGTGGAATTTGAAGAGGTAGCGAACGAGGGAGGAAATGGCTTGGAGGCAGAGATCAAGGCTGCAGTGGCTGAAGGAGGGGAATGAAAACACTAAGGTCTTCTATGGAATGGCAAATGCTTATAAGATATATAATTCAATAGATTTTACCCATTACTAGGACAACAACAATTAAAAATGCTATTCAGTGTTTTACCTGAACTTATACAAGGAAACTGATGAATGGAGTGCTGATTTTTATCTCCAAGAATCAGCAGTGGTTTTCACAGAAGATCAGGAGTGGTTACAGAGAAGTTTTTAGGAGGTGTGGGAGAGCATCAAATCCCTCTACCTCCCACAACAAGGAAATCACCCAGTTCTTTTTGCCTCCGCTGGGATTGAACCTAAAGATCTTATCTATGATCTTGCAAAGCTCTTAACTGTAAGCAGCATCCTTTACAATAAACAAAATGTGCTGCAAATGCACAATCAATAGCTTATTATCTTTATTTATCAAAAAAAAAAAAAAAAAGAGAAAAAGAATAGAAGAAAGGCGGTATATAAGATGAAGGTGCTGTAAGGTTCCTGGATCCTTGTCAAGTCCAGTTCTAGAAGTCCAGTTCTAGAATAGCTATCAGTAACTGTGACCTGAAATAATTGACGACCCTTTAGCAATATCAGGTCAAGCATAAAGATTTGAATGCTATAATTCTAGTATGTAACGTCAGGTTAAGATATCTCTAAACTCCAGACACTGCTTGACAAGATTTACCAACTGTGACTGAGATCAAGGAATTGTGATTCATAGCAAGTTGTGACATATAAACTGGTGCTGTGTTCAGTGTTCATCACTCTGACTTGCTAACTGGGAGAAATCTATGGTCATATCTGTAGCTTACTGCTTGCAGCAGTAATTGATCATTTGTGTATAATGTATTGAATGGAATGTAAATTGGCAAAGGAGAACTTAAGTGGGTGTGTATTTTATATTGAGAACAGTATTTGATAAACTCGGAATTGTTGTATTTTTATCCTAGTCTTTCTTCTGAGACCATCTCTTGTATTCACAATGAGAGTGCTCTACCATTACCTATATACTACTCATTTGCTTGTATAGTTCTCACAGTTTAACTGATTTTTGGAATGAGTTACCTTCAAATCCTTGAGGAAATTTTGAGATGCTGATATTTCTCTTTTATATTCAGATATTCACCCTCGTTATCGTTCAATTGCAGGCACGATCTTTGCGTATGGGGTTACGAGCAGCGGGAAAACCCATACCATGCATGTAAGATAATTGTTTTATGTTGATGTTTTGTCTACACAGCATATCTTTTTCCTCTTCCAGCATGTATCTTTGTAAATGAAACATCGTTGTGTGAGTGTACAGGTTGAACATGATTTAGGAGTGGCAATTTATCTATAAGGATCTTACAATTGGAAGAATGGAAAACCTATTTGGCTTTATTTAATAGGTCTTTTGCATTTTGTATTATTTGCATGTTTTATTATTAGGTTTTCTCAAGTCCCTTCTTCTGGAAAAGGATTGTGCAGAGTCTTCTTTGGAGAAAACTATGTGTGCCTATAAGAAAAACTTATGCAAGAAGTAGACAGTAGTAGTTTGTTTTATCTCTAGTTAAACTTGCTATTATATAAACGTGCTGCTGTGCAGTTTAGAGAGGGAATTATCCTTCTATTTTTTTTGTAAACAGGCTTTGATCATAATGTTGTGTGGATGATCTCATTAATCAGTTGTTTTTGGATAAGTGCTATACAGCTACATTATTACCTGTTCGTAGCTACCTAGTAAATCGACTTTCTGCTTTTCTTGCTTTGACATCATTCAATGGATATATTCTTAATGATTTCCACTTTGTGTGTGTGTAAATGGAAAAATAGCCATTTTCTTTGTAAAATGATGTATGGGTAATAAGCCTGTTGAAGTCATGCTACTAATGGAAGATTGGACTGATCCAATGCCCGAAAAATGTACAGTTATCCCTAAAAGGAAAAAGAAAAGTATCTAAAATAAAGATAATAAACTTACTTGACAAAAGAAAGTATCTAAAGGAAATATGTTATAACATATAAGATTGAAGAACTCAAAAACTAGGTGAACAAATAGGATTATATGAAAGGTTGTTCATAGGTAAAACACTATCCCAAACTTCTCTTGTTCTTCCTTATTCTTTAATTTGTAATATATTCGTGCAAAAGAAATAAATAAATATTAATTTTAGCTAGAATCTAGTTATCATCAAAAGGATTTTAGACAGCTCAACTTTACTTTTCTGTAGTAACTATCCCAACACGAAATTAAGGACCAGAAGCCGTAGCAGATATTGAAACTACTTGCTACTCTTCAGTGAAGAGTGACGGTATGAAGCTGGTCATTGTGAAGGAACTTTGGAGTTCTCAAAGTTTCATGTAGAACTCCAGTTTTTTGATAACAAGACTATGGTAAAGATCATTTTTTTTGTAAAGTAAATAGTTTATATTGAATATATAAAGCTGTAAGGTTATATCCCGTATATAACCAATATACAAACAATTAGAGAATCTAAAAGTAGGGAACTTGCACTCTACAAAGAAACCCAACCTTCTATAGAAACAGGAACTTCATGGGTGCATAAAAGAATTGACTAAAAGAGAGAAGCTATTCCTCAAACATATAAAGCTAGACTCTATCCCTTCAAATACCCTCCTTTTTTTGTTTTTTATTACGTGAGGATTTTATAAGCAAAAGAAGCTCCAAGATTGTGCAGTGATTACAACAGGAGCCTTACAAGTATTTCAGTTTCGTATCCAGGAACCTTACAAAACCTCAGTTCCTACCTACTCTAGCCTGAGAGGTAACTGAGGATATCTAAGAGGCTCTCTACAACATATACATTTTGCATGTTGCACCAAAAGGCTAAGAGGGATAAGAAATTGAACTTCAGCTTGTGTGTGTTCTCTCTTTTGCCTTCAAAACATTTAAGATTCCTTTATTTCCAAATGACCACCAAAGAATATTTTGCTGATGGTCTTTGATGCTCGCTGCTCTTTCCTTATTCGGAAAAATGGCAATTAAGGATGCTTTGAGGCTCTTCTTGAACTTCCAATTTTGTCGAATGGAGCTATTGTCTCCTCATCTCTCCTTTCACTGTGTTCCAGTACTGTTGGAAGAAAGCCGAGAGATACCATCAGATCTAGGAGTTTTCACTTTTTTTATAGTTATTGACCACCTCCCTAACCTCCTCTTTCCCTATGTCCCTCTCCAGCCACTCTCTCATCTCCCTTCCTATTTGTTCCTCTACTCTCTCCTTGTTTGTTTAAATTTGTCCCCTCCCTTACAACACCCTTGGTGCTTCCCTTTGGTCAGCGAACCTGGGGAAAAATCGAATGCCCCTAGCAGTGGGACTTCCAGTGCTGTTATTACTCTCGAGTCTCCACTGCCAAGTCCTCTGTAGCTTTAGCTGATTCAGCCCATATTGCAAAGCCTCCTACCAAACAGGTCTTCAAGAATTCTTTCTCAACTATATGCGTTCACAGGACCAATTGAAACCTGGCTTCTTCCACTATCTATCTTCCTATACCCTCCAGGTTCAAAGCTGTCTATACCTATGCTTCCTTGATTGAATTTCTTGGCTTGTCGAGATAGGCCTCTCTCCTGACATTTTTTCCTTCAGCCAGACCGTGAAATATCTCTGTCAATTAAGCTGACAGAATCCCAGCCAATGAAATGTCTTGAAAACTGGATGGGCTGGAAAAGTGGCATTGCACTAGAATCCGTCACAAGTTCGCACATGATTGCCACTCATGGAAATTGCCTCCTTCGTGTGTGTCAGTGCGAGGCTGTTCCGTCTCAGA
>JBDJHY010000078.1:7334103-7344707 GCA_039654485.1 Withania somnifera
AAAGAATATCACGTCATATAAAGAAATTACTAGAAATATCAAATAGTGTGAAAGAGAGTTCTTCGTATAGAAAACTCATCACCAGCCCAGCTTACTCAGCCAAACAAAGCTCTTATAAGTCGTGGTAACTCATCAGAAGTTGAGAAAGAACAATGAAATAGTGGTAATCAAAATACAAGTTTCTATAACAGTAGCACTCGTGATTTTAAAATAGAAAAAATAGTTTATCACTATTGTCATAAATCAGGCCACATCATGCATGATTGTCAAAAATTAAAGAGAAATCAATATGCTCATGTTGCATCGGTATCTAAGACCTCTAAAAAGTTTATTACAATATCTGCCGAGGAATATGCCCAACTGATCCAGAATTCATCCCAGCATTCATCATCTTAATCTAATTCCATTGCTGCCAGTGCCAATTCAGTTACACCCAACACATGCCTTGTTACCTCCTTATCCAAATGGATTATTGATTTTGGTGCCACAAATCATATGATAGGTAATTCTGTCATTTTATCTACATTCGAGTCATTAACGTCCTCTAATTCTATTACCTTAGCTGAAGGATCAACTTTGTATATGGATGGGACTGAAAAAATTAAACCTACACCTTTACTATCATTGTCATCTATTCTTGGTTTTCCTCAATTATCCTTTAATCTAATCTCTGTTAGTAAAATTACTTGGTTTGAATTGTTGTCTTATTTTTTTTACTATTGCGTATTTCAGGATCTTATGAAAAAAAGGATTATTGGCAAAGGACTTGAATCGGGAGGCCTCTACATTCTTAATACACAAGCACCAAAACCCATTGCCTGCCTTAGAATTGCCACCTCAGTTGAAAAACATTGTAGGCTGGGTCACCCATCTCAATTTGAGTTACTTCATTCTGATGTTTGGGGACCTTGTCCTATGACTTCTAAAACTGTAATTCGGTATTTTATTACTATTGTTGATGACTATTCTCGAATGACATGGTTATATTTTCTGAAAAACCTCTCTGAAGTGTTTTGCAATATTTCTAGTTTCTATGCTGAAATTCAAACCCAGTTTGATGTACGTGTACAGATTTTAAGAAGTGACAACGCTAAGGAATATATATCAAAAAATTTCCATAATTATATGATTCAATCATGTGTTGATACACCATCTCAAAATAGTGTTGCTGAAAGAAAGTAGACACCTTCTTGAAACTTCCTGAACATTGCTATTTCGAATGCAGGTTCCAAAATATTTATGGGCGATGCTGTTACCATAGCTTGCTTGATTAATAGAATGCCTTCTTTTGTTTTGTCTTATGAGATTCATTTTTGTATCCCAACAAAGCATTATTTCCTATTGAATCCTGAATATTTTATTGCACTTGTTTTGTTAGAGATGTTTGACCCCAAGTTACTAAAATGGATCCAAAATCTTTGAAATATATATTTTCTGGGATATTTTCGTGTCCAAAAAGGTTATAGATGTTATTGTCCTAGTCTTAAAAAGTACCTTGTATCAGCTAATGTGACCTTTTTGGAGAATTCACAACTCTCCTCAGACCCTGTTCCTCAGGGAAAAGAAGATTTAGTTACTTATCTATCCAGTTGCTCATTCTTTGGGTCCTGTTTTCTCAAACCCCGTCAGACCAACCATTACCACTACACTTGTCGCCTCATCTAATCTTCTCTTGCTACCAAGCCTACTACTGCACTTGTTCTCAAACCTCCTAGTTCAAGTCCTAATGTGCCAGTACCTTCATCACAAGATCCAGCCTCGGGTGATGATCTTCCCATTGCTCTCAGGAAAGGTAAACGTACTTATACGTATCGCATCTTTTCTTTTGTGTCCTACAATCATTTGTCTTCCTCTTCCTCTTCCTCCTCATGTTCTTTTGTTGCCTCTCTGGATTTTGTGTGTATTCTAAATCTAATCATGAAGCTTTAGGTCACTCTGGTTGGCGTAATGCTATGATTGAGGAAATGAATGCTTTGGAAGATAATGGTACCTGGACCTTAACAACTTTGCCTGTGGAAAAAAAGACTATTAATTATAAATGGGCGTTTGCAGTGAAAATGAATCCTGATGGCTCTGTGGCTAGATAAGCTCGTCTTGTTGCTGAGGGATACACTCAGACATATAGAGTGAACTATTTTGATATTTTTTCTCCAGTAGCTAAAACTTACTTCTATCAAATTGTTTATTTCCATGGTAGCCACTCATAACTGGCCTTTGCACCAGTTGGATATTAAGAATGCTTTTCTTCATAGCGACCTTCATGAAGAAGTTTATATGGGGAAACCTCCTGGTTTTGTTGCTCAGGGGGAGTATGTGAAAGTATGCTGCCTTCATAAATTCCTGTATGGCCTAAAACAAAGTCCTCGTGCATGGTTTGGTAAGTTCAGTCAGGTTGTTGAGACTTTTCACATGCATAAGAGCAAGTCTGATCACTCTGTTTTCTATACACACTCTGATAGAGATATTATTTTATTAGTTGTGTATGTAGATGATATTGTCATTACAGGGAGTGACTCTACAGGAAATTTATCTCTAAAATCCTTCCTTCACACTTAGTTTCATACCAAAGACCTAGGAATGCTACGTTATTTCTAGGTGTAGAAGTGACTATGGCAAGAAGGGGATATTATTGTCTCAAAGAAAGTATGTGCTTGGCTTGGTATTTGAAATAGGAAAGCTGGGAGTTAAACAATGCAACACCCCTATGATTCCTAGTATACAGCTCACTAATGATGGAGATTCATTTGGAGATCTCAAGAGATATAGACGACTGGTTGGAAAGTTAAACTACCTCATTGTGACCCGACCAGATATCGCCTACTCTGTCAGTGTGGTAAGTCAGTATATGACATCTCAACAATTGATCACTGGAAAGTTGTGGAACAAATTTTATGTTACTTAAATGGAGCACCTTGGCATGGAATTCTGTATTCTAATTCTGGTCATACTAGGATTAATTGCTTCTCAAATGCGGATTGGGCAGGATCTAAAGAAGATCGACGATCAACCTCTAAATATTGTGTTTTTGTTGGTAGAAACTTGGTCTCGTGGAAAAGTAAGAATCAAAATATGGTGTCACGATCCAATACTAAGTCTCTGTACATAAATCAACTTCTCAAGGAAGTAGGTTTCGAGTTCTCTATGTCAGCCAAGCTATGATGTGATAACCAAGTTGCACTTCATATTGCATCCAATCCAGTTTTTCATGAGAAAATTAAGCATATTGAGATTGATTGTCACTTTCTTCGTGAGAAAATCCAACTAGGCTTAATTTTTATAGGTTATATAAAAATTGGAAAACAGTTGCATGACATCTTTACAAAGGCACTCAATGGAGTTAGAATTGATAATCTTTGTAACAAGTTGGGCATGATTAACATCTATGCTCCAACTTGAGGGGGAGTGTTAAAGAATCATAATAGCTTAGGAAGTGAATATAAAGGTATTAATTATGATTAATTGTATATATATTTTTTCCTAGTTTAAACTTACCTTGTATGTGATGTATGTTTTATACAAACACCAATGAATAGACGAAGAAGGAATAAGAATCAATAAACAATTCTTCATATTTATAACACTTCCTATGCAAAGAGGCCTTGGGAACCAACAAGTACCCAATCTTACATTGCAAAGCGACTGAACAAGTTTGGTCTTTATTCACCAACTTAATCTGTCTAAATTGGTGTATGTCACAACACACAATGGGGGGCAGTAAGAGTTAGAAGAAATGGTAGAAGTCAGTACTTGCATGCATTTGGTGGAACATTTGGAAGGAGAGAAATCAAAGGATTTGGAGGAATAAAATGCACAATTCAGAAGATTGAATGGAAACTAATTACTTTATAAGGTTTTTGGTATAAAGAACAAAATATAGGAGAGGAAATTCAATTAGTAGACTTTATACATTCCTTGTAAAGAGTACTAATCTCAGAAGGTGATATAAGTAAAAGAAATGACATAGAAATTCCATCTTCTACAATTTCATCTAAACTTTTTTTCTGATTACATAAATCATTGTATCTGTCTCGAATTTCTCCCTTGATTGGTTTAAGTATCTAGAATTGGTTGATCAAATTCCGTACTATCAACATAGGTGCGGCACAAAAAATGAAGAGTCCCAACAACCTAGCCGGGGAGGGTAGTGTGTTTGCATACGTACAGTGATTTTAAGTCTTAAAAATCATTTCATTAATTGCACCAAGATGGTGCCAAGTTTTACAACCTATACATAAAAGGAACACTTACTTATACCAAACATATAAACACAACAGTAAAGGCTGTTGATCTCTTGTTGTCTTCTCAATTCCTTTGTGAAGTACATTCTTTTAGGAATTGTTCATCTCTTTTATGTACTTCATTAAGATTTACAGTTATTATTATGTTTTAAATTTTTCAAAAATTGGTATTTTGCTTGCAGAGCATAGGCATGTTGGTTCCACAAACATCAACCAACTCAGTAGCAGAAGTCATACAATATTTACGCTGGTATTTTATGTTTTTACCAATGACCTATAAATCCGTGACTCATCATGCTATTTGATCTTACTTGCATATCTACTGTTCTTGAAACAATGTGTATATAGTAATTTTAGCTAACTTGCTTTTGACAGACAATAGAAAGTAGCCCCTGTGGTGAATATAGTGAAGGAGGGGCAGTTACCTTGTCACAGCTGGTAATAACACTTCTCTAGACTTATTAGACTCCTACATAATGACTTTGAACAAATCATACATTCCTTATAGCTTGTTGTTACCTATTATATTTTGTATTAGTATTACTTTTACAAAGTTTGTTTTGATGGTTACTTAAGTTTTATTCTATAGTACTATTAAATATGCTGTTGTATAACAATCAAAAATGCTTTTCTATGTAACGAACCGATTTGGTGTGATGCTGTTGTTACCTTTTTTCTTGTTCTCATTCTGTTCTAATTATTTAATAATCCTGTTTTACCCTTCTGCCCATCGTTTTTATTAATAATTCCTCTCTTTCCCAACTTTTTCTTTGTAATATTGTGAGTTTATTATTGATATGCTGGTGAGTGGCATTATGAAACGATGGAATTGATACAATCTATCATTGTTATATGTATCAAAACAATATAATAAGATATATTATAAAACGAAGCATAACAGCCATTCGAACAAGCTGTTACTATCTTAAACTAGTCCTGACTTCCTAACTACTAATTGGTGGTTCAAATTTCTTTATTTATCTAAAAAAGTTCATCTTCGTTTTGATTAAGAACTTCTAACTCTACCTTCCCCACTTGTCCGTTTCTTGTTAAAACAAAATGCTTGCAGCACCTTATTGATTTGGCAGGTTCTGAAAGCTCAAAGGCTGAAACCACCGGTGTGTGCCAAAAGGAGGGATCTTATATCAACAAAAGCCTACTGACTCTTGGAACTGTAAGGACCCAAACAACTTTATTGTATCACCAGTGAAATAGTTTCTCTGGGCTAATATCTTCTTTTTGACATTTCAGTAAGAAAGTAGCTTATTTGTTTAAGAGAGACTTATATATACAGAAAGTACCGGTTTTTATGATCAGTCAAGCAGTATATTGACCTGTCAATGTAATGTGCACAAAGGACAGAAGATTTTAAAACCCTGGGACTTCTTGATGATTTAGTTTTGAAGAACCAAACTATAGCTATATCATTGTAAGTATTTGATGAACAAAGTCAAGTTAAAAGTGGTATGTAATGTATATTGGTAAATGGACACTTTATAAAAGGAGTTTAGAAAAGGTTGTGTGAGCATTGTGTGACACATGAGTGCTTTGCAGATGCTTTTATACTTGGTTATGACTAATGGAAAGTTTATTTATAAGTATCTTTGGTTTTCATTTGTTTTGCGGTAATATTGACTTGTTTTCTTTGCAGGTTATTTCTAAGTTAACCGATAGGAAAGCTACTCACATACCATACAGAGATTCAAAATTGACCAGGCTTCTTCAATCCTCATTAAGTGGTCAAGGACGTGTATCTGTAGGTTCTTCATTCTTTATGTGCTGATGTTACCAGCATAGCGGTTTCTGGAGAAACCATGACTATCATAAAAATGATCCTTATTAAACAGATATCTGTTTGAATTATAGGGAATAACTCACCAATCTGTTTTTTCTGTGATTCTAATAGCTTATCTGCACTGTGACTCCTTCATCAAGCAATTCTGAAGAAACACATAACACATTGAAGTTTGCTCACCGTGCTAAACACATTGAGATTCAAGCAGCACAAAACAAGGTCAGACAAAGTTCAGATACATGTCGCCTTTGATTTGGATTGTCAGTAGTGCTTGAAATGGAAACTGTCAATTTGCAGATAATTGATGAAAAATCACTTATCAAGAAATATCAAAATGAAATTCATTGTCTAAAAGAAGAGTTAGAACAACTGAAGAGAGGCATCGTTACAGTTCCACAAATGAAAGATGGTGCGGAAGATCTTGTGCTCCTGAAACAAAAGGTAACCTTGGATGATGTTGCTTTCTCCTCTGGTCGTTACATATTTTCTCTTTCATCAGTCAGCAATATTGTCTGGGAAACGTCATACTTCTGTTTCATTCAACTTCAGAAAAGATTACTGCTGTGTGAGCTACTTTTCAGTGAGATTGAGTTGATGCCTCTTCCTCGCTATCAATTTGCATTTGAATTCATCCTGCTATTGTTGAAGAGGTTCTTGGATGAAGTGATGTCAGGAAGTGGGTGGGAATGGGTACCTTATGCTAAGCTAAAGTGAATGAATAGGTCGAGCATCCTTACTGAAAAATAAAAATAAAAATGACTAGGGAAAACATAGTTAATTAAACAAATAAAAATGAATGGAGCAAACATAATTAATTAAACAAATAAAAATGAATGGGGCAAACATAATTGGTTAACGTATTCATTTATGGGTGGTCATAGTGGTATCTTTGTCAGTATTTGTCATCTTTTTCTTTGTTTGAGATTTATATAAATTATTTTGATAGATTTTAGAAATCTCAACAAGTTCGAGGTTGAGGCATAATTGTTTATTTTGATATATGATTTATACCTTCTGGTTTTCCTTAACTGATAATGGGCTTGCAATGTTTTATTACTGGTTATAGGGTGGTATGTTCTGTAGCCCTCTTTGAACTATTCAATAATCATTTCTCTAGAAATTTGGCCGCCATAGATTTCCTGCCCTGTGGAGTTGTTTTTTCACTTGTAGATTTTATGTGAGCTTCTTGTTAATACAAAGGTTTAGCAGCTTTTGTATCATCTGGCTGAATCTTGAAACTATTGTTGTCTGTCTCAGACATCTGGCGCTTACCGAGTTATCATAGCGGAATATGTTGCATTTCTTACTGTTACTACATCATTGTTATAGACTGCTTTGCTTTACAGTAAATTGGAAGGTTTTGTTTAGTATTGTGTTAGGAGTGTACAATGTTTTGTGACTATTGTCTAATGCATTATCTAACTAAAGTCCATCTACTTTGACATACTTTGTAAAGCTAGAAGATGGTCAAGTCAGACTACAGTCGAGGTTGGAACAAGAAGAGGAAGCTAAAGCAGCTTTGCTTGGTAGAATACAGCGTTTAACAAAGCTAATTCTAGTATCTACTAAAACTTCACAGTCCTCAAGATTTCCTCATCGGGCTGGCCCTAGAAGAAGACATTCCTTTGGGGAAGAAGAGGTGCCATTACTCGGAATGATTCCTTTGTTTTGATACTTGCCTTTTGCTGTATGTGCATTTAGTTCCTTTACATACTTCGTAGCCTTTCCAAAGGTAAACGATTATAATTTGATGTAACACCTAACACAAGGGAGGAACCTGCCTTTACATACTTTAGAACTATTTTTACAAGGTCTTAACTATCCTTTTTCCTTTCTTTTGTTGAATGTATAGCTAGCATATCTTCCACAAAGAAGACGAGATCTCATCTTAGAAGATGAAAATGTTGATTTGTATGTTTCCATTGATGGCAACGTGGACACTTCTGATGATACATTCAAAGAGGAAAAGTAAGACTCGGAAAAATGGATTGCTTAACTGGTTTAAGCCACGGGTATTTGGAATCCACCCTGTTGTTATTAGAACTACTTCACTTCTAACATGTCTGTTTCATGTTTTTGTAACTATGTTAGTGGGATGGACATGGGAACTGCTTTTGTTTATAAAGTAACAAGCACATTATAGTTAACAATGATGATCTAAAACTCTTCTATCTGACTATATGTCACAACCCAAACGGGGCCGTGAGTGGCACCCACAATAAGCCTCCATGCGGGAGAACCATTGAACTCACAACCCTAGCTAGACTACTTATCTTATTTGACAATCATAACATATAAATGAAGAAATCTCTACTAGACTGAGCAATAAAATAGAAAATTAACATCATCTAAACTATTACAATTCCCAAGACTTGAAAGTCGTCATCCACAAGGAATTCTACATAAAGAAATCTCTATTAGACTGAACAATAAAATAGAAAATCAATATCATCTAAATTATTTCAATTCCCAAGACTTGAAAGTCGTCATCCACAAGGACTTCTAGATAAAGAAACTATGAATGTCTTGACAAAAACCTATAAATAATCAATTGTATGGATAAATAGATAGAGATCTAGAAGAGTGATCCGTGGCAGCTTGGAATGGCAGTGCTCACCCTCGAATCTAAAATCTGCTGACTCGCAGTCGAGTCTCAGCCTCTAGAACACCCTTTGCACTCAACAAAAGAAGAGTACAAGTAGTATCAACACAAAACACGAGTATTGGTAGGTATCATAGTGCGGGCCCAAATTAGAAACAAGTATACTCAATAAATAACAAGTAATAAATCAATCAACACATAGCAAATAAATTAGGAAGTTTCACGGTCTGAGTGCACCTCAGCAATCTCAAATCAACAAGAAGTAGGAAAGACACATAGCATCTCAATTTCAATAATACAACCAATTGAACTCAATTTACTTCATAGCTATCACTTAAGCCTTTATTCCTCGGAATCCTTTCTTTTATCACTTTCTCCTTACTCAATCAATAGTTAGTTTCTACAGACATGCTAGGAGACTTATATTTGTTTTCTAGCCATGAATTGCGGGGACACATCAGGGTCCATGTATCTATTCAGAATTATTTTTCTTCGGACCATAGATCATCTCACAGTGCCCAAAATCATTTCCCATCGGCTCATCGATAATATCACAATTTTATCAATAATCATATTGTTCATCATTTCATTATCGCTTTATCATTTATTAAGATTAATCATCAAAAGCCTTATTATTTCAAGCCCTCCGATCAATCATCACTTCATTATCAAATCAAATCAATCAAGATCATCACATATTCACCAGTTTGTAATCACAAGTTATGAGTTAAAGCATACGAATCGCTTCCCTCTTATCAATCATCACTTCATAATCAAATCAAGTCAATCAAGATCATCACATAATCATCAGCTTGTCCAAAGACCAATCACAAGTTATGAGTTAAAACATTTGACTCTCTAATAAGAGCCTACAACTACCGTTAAAACAATTACCTACCTTAAATAGTTGATGAAAACTTTACAAGCTAGGCACAATTGCCTTCCTCTTTTACAACGCTTCTTCGTTTCCTAGTTCTAGAAATAAATATGATGTGATAAATCACTAATGCAAATAAGAAAAGCCTTGGGGAATCAAACCCCACTATTTCTATCCCTTCTTCATAGCCTTATGCTCAATTAAGGGTTTTTGGATCAAAACTCAATCTAATTCTTCAATACCCATGTTTTCAAGGTATAATTCTATGTTTAAACACATAATTTAACATCTTAGTAACATTTCTAGGTGATTCTCAATCAACCGATAACCATTCTCCCTAATTCCCACACCTAGAGCTCTCAACCCATAACTTTCTACTAAAAACAATTCAATGATTTTTAAGATAACAAAAATGGTGTTAGAGGGATTGGGAGACTTACGTTAGTGAAGAAAATCACCCTAGAACTTGCAAAATTGATCTAGAATCGTTCTAAACCTATATACTTAGATTTTGTGAAATAAAACTCGAGAAAACATAAATCAAAGTGTCCAAACAAATGTGTTTCGCTATTGTAGCAGACGAAGGCCCACTACAATGTCGTCGCTACGGTGAACTCCTTCCTGCTATGGCAGGCTCAACCACTTTTAAGCTACCATCACGCCGGTCCCCTGACGGCCCCGCTACGATAGTTTGGGTACCACTTTGAAGGTCTCAGGAAATTGACTCCCCTTGAAATTGAAGCTTTCCTCTAGCACAACACAACCCCTAGATTCCGGGTATCACAATTCAAGCTCAACACCTCCCATAACCGGAGTCCTATAAACCTAAATCTTACTATAAAACATGCTATAGAAAGCTATACTCGTCTCCTATCCATATCTAAACACAAATCAACCAGTTTCTGATCCACCAAAATGCAACCTCTCACAAGGTGCTCATGACTAGGAATTTAACCAAGACTACTAATAACGCTCAAATACACCTTTGAAATAAATCAAACTGTGTACGCGGTCGTTGTCAAATATAATTACCCAACGAAGTCGAGGTCGAATCCACAAGGAACAATATGAAGGCAATCGAGTATGAACGGA
>JBDJHY010000078.1:7370313-7392997 GCA_039654485.1 Withania somnifera
ACTCCAATCCTACTAATTTCCTTGCTTGTGTATGTTTCACTTTAAGTCTAGTTGAGGATCCTTAGCTTTATAAAATAGTTCTAAATGTAGCATATTAGAGTGACTTATTTTCACTGTAGGGCTTAGGATATTGTACTCCATGTTTCTCATAATATTGTTTATGTTTGTTAGAAGAAACTCCTATTGCATGTTTCATGTCTTAGAACTTTAAATTTTCATTGGCCCAACAACTTTAGTTTATATAGGATGTTCAAACTTAGTGAAATACTTACGCATTCAACTTATACAACTTGTTTCAACCATTGTATGTGATTTTCTGATGTAGAATTTATTTATGGTTTTTACGTCATGTTTATTACTATTATGCTTTTATTTACTTGGGTTTACATCATACTCACATAACCAGTATATTTTATACTACTGACCATATCTTTGTGTTGCATTGTTAAATATTGTAGAGGCAGACCTTACTTCTCATCCTCATGGTTAGATCACAGTTAGTTCAGATATCACTTTGTGATTCCTTATAGCATTTAGGGTTTGGGGTTTTTTCTTATTTATTTTTATTTATATTCTTAAGACCTTTTATCAGAGTTGAGTGAGGGGTCATCTCAGCAATTTAATCATATTAGTAGTTGTTTCAAACATTGTTGATGTAGTTAGTTGACAACCTATTATTTTTTATTCTTGTTTTAATTGATAATATAGTTGAAACTTCATAAGATTAACATGTTATTATTATTTAGAGAGTCCTTTGTTCATTCATTTTATTCTTAGTTTGTCACCAACTGTACATGCAAAGGATTACTTTAGGCTTACTTGTGGCTCCTAGGTGTTAATTCTCATCCTTGGTATAGTATCGAGGCATGAAAAACCTGGTATCAGAGCCCAAGTTTCAAGTGTACTAGAAATGTATGAAACCTCATTTAGTACAGGTTTATAGGTGTGTAGTGCTCTATATATATAATGGAGAGTCTACGTGCATAGGAGAAAGTCTCACTTCTTTCATTTCATCTCTCATGTAATGGTTTCTAATTGAAAAACTCCTTATAATTGATGATTTTCCTATTCATATTGAAATATTCCTCCTCATAGAAAAATTGCTAATAATTCTAGGAAAACGACCCAACCAGCTCTAACCAGTCTACTGAGCAAGGGTTTACTACTAATATTTGGGATTTCATTCAATTGTCAACTCAAGCAGTCACCGCTTAGTTCAACCAACATTGATTTGGTAAGGACAACATGATCTATGCGAGGAGCATATAAGTGATCTAGATTAGGTTAGTATGACCAGAGTCAGCAACATTGATCTAGTAGGGACAACGAGCCTCCTTTTTAACAAAGTCTTTAGCTCCAACTCCTTCTTCAGCTAGTGGACCTTCTTTGGCATCTAGGCCCTATCAATATAGAAAGGTAAGACCTTCGAGGCCATGCATCATATTTGTGTACTGCTTAGTTTTGTTAATTTTACCTATTGCAACCAGTGCAGGAAGAAACACCTATGGAGGCTTTTAGTTGGACAAGATGGTTATTTTAGTTCTAGATGGATCACAACTTGAAAGATTGTCTAGTGGACAAAATGGGGAATTATAATACTAGCATAGCTCATCCATTAGCATTAGCAACTCCTCCAACCCACCCTACTCACTAAGATACTACTTTGGGTATCGATGGTTCTTACAACTAGAATAAATTATATGCACTTAGTCCCACAAAGACCATCATGAGTCGCTCAACATCGTTACTATTATGTTGCAACTTTTCTTTAGACATTGTTATAGGTTTCTAGATCATATGGCTACTTTTTCATGTTTTTAACTTTCTTTTTGTTATGTTATTTAGGTTCAGTGCAAAACAACTCTCAAATCCACTCGCAGTCACCACTCTAATTGGTGATTTATATTTATTTAAATGGCATATAAGAATTGCCGAATTTCTGTGTTTGAAAAAGCCATCTCTTGCTATGTCTTGGTTACACTCCTGATATGTATTGGTTTACTATAGTACCATATAGAATTTAATGTCTTCCTCATCATGTATTGGTTGCACTCTTTCTATGCATCGGTTGACTACAGTACCATATTAATCAAATTCCAGTTTCCCAATGAATTTTTCTAGAGTAGGGAGGTAGCACCATTATGCCAAAGGTTTGGTTATCCTCCTATATCAAGGTAAGGAAGATGATCTCTAAAGGTTTTATATATCAATTGGTTAGGTTTAAGGGATCTGAGTTAGAGACCCCCACCTTGTATCGGTTCAAGAGGTCAAATAGTTCCCTGCAGTCTTTCCTAACGATCTTCATGGTATCACTCCAGACAAGGAGATTGATTTCAGGATAGATGTTCTTCCTGATAGGCAAGCCATATCTATTCCTTCTTATAAGAAGGATCCATATAAAATTAATGAGACCAATGAGTAGTTATAAGATTTATTTGACAAGAGGTTCATTTAATGTTTCACCCTAGGTAGTCCCTTACTTATTCGTGCAAATGGAGAATGGTTCCCTCTGCATGTGTATAGATTATCAACAGATTAGCATGATCAACATCAAGAATAAGTATCATATTTCAAATACCAATATTTGTTCGACCAACTTCAGGGTGACAGTTATTTCTCCAAGATTGATCTTAAATTTGGTTATCATTAGCTCAAGGTTAGGGAGTGTCATATCTTAAAGACGACCTTTTGAACTCGATATGGTCATTTCAATTTTATAGTTGACAATGCTCAAATTACACTTCCCTCTGAAGTATAAGAGAAAGTTTCAAAAATATATAACCTAACTAGGTTGAGGTGATCCCACAGGGAAATGGTATCGGCTATATGCCCAGTAACAATAGCTAATAGTTAGTGCTTCTTTCTAGTAATGAATGAAAAGTGAAAGGGGGAATTAATTGTATCACAATATTCATTGTTAATATATGTGGTTATCACATGAATCAAGTGTATCATTGACCTATGTTCATGTTCACCAAGGCTCAACCAACCTTTTAATTGTAATCTTTTTACGGTTGCACTATCTTTCCTAAATGTAGAGTTACATACAAATCAAATGCTATTTACTTAAGTGTTTCTCAGCCTTTAATCCTAAGAAAATATCTTTTTCACCTGGTTAGGGCTGTGAATGAGTGCATTGTATTTATCGTGGTAACTCAAGACGATTACTCTTGCTACAACAACAACCACTAGATGAGGATTAATGCTCCGACTCTCTTAGCAGAGTCTCAACTACTAATTTCAAGAACAGGGTTAGTGCTAATTAATATTAGGCATTTTCTAGTGTTTGCAACCACTAAAAGTTGTTTATTTGTAGATATTATGTTCATACATTTGAATAGATATAACAACCCTATGTAGTTTACAATCATAATACAGTTTAACCTATGGTTCCCACAACCCAATGGTTGGGTTTTTAGCCTACCATTGATATCATCCTACAATAATGAAACTGTAAATTAATGAATATCATACCGCAGAGTTAAACGTATAATTGATTGTAAAATAGTGATCAAATAATTCAACATTTGTGTTCTTGAAAAAATATGCGCATCAAACCCTAAAATCACAAGTCTCTCTAAATATTTCTCTCTCTAAAATACATGTAAGCAGTTTTATTTATTTAAAACTATGCTCATTTTTCTTTTATATAGTATAGGTGTAAATGCAATAATAGAAACTTGGATTTTTCCTTCGTTCAATTTGAGCAAAACATCAGACGAATCTCCTGGTAACAGATGTACCATCTGGTCTTCCATCTTTTCACCTCTTGTATCCAGTGAACTTTTGGTAAGATGGCACCCTTTGGACGAGCTGTCTCCCAACAGAAGAAACATCTGTTGGGACCGCCTTGTTCTTGTTCCTCTACTAGTGAAACATCAGATAGGCAACCCTGTCAGACGAGTCATTAGCCTTCAGATAGTTCATTTGTTCCATCACCTGTCTAAGTTATTTTAGCAAGTTTTATTGTAGTTAGGTGGAAAAGTTGCCCTTTTCTGTACAATTGCTTCAAACTTCTTCATATTGACTTAACCCAGCAAATACTCAATAAAATCATTAAAATACACTGTTATCACTCAAGAAAATGCTCTATTTTGGGGGTTTAAGAGAAGAAAGTGATGTAAAATACCATTATATTAGTATTCGTGTCATTCGGGTTGATAAATGTCCCAGTTACTTTCATGAATCTCACGAACAAAGTGTTTAAGACATTTATGGAAACTTTTTTGATTCTTCTAATGAATGATATTATGCTTTATTACAGAAATGAGGTAGAACGTAATGATGGATTTCTAAGAGTAGTCCCTTAGACCATTATAGATCGTTAGTTACTCTCTAAGTTTTTTAATCTTGAGTTTTTGCTGACTATAATGTCTCTATTGATGGGATACTATTTAATTCACAAACTATTGATGCTGGGAAGAATTGGGTTTATATGGGTTGTAGAAAGTTCTTATCTTTAGTTTCTCTCGTTAGTATATTGACCCAGAAGTAGGTCAAGGTTAAATAGTCCAATAGTTGTGAGAATAACTTCCAAGAGTTAAAGAATTGGCTTCGGCGTTTACCCTATCAAAGGTACAGAAGAGTTTGTGTTTTCCTATGATGCTTATCAAGTTGGAGTTGGGTGTGTTCTTATGTAGAATTTGAAATTCATAGCTTATGATTCCATACATCTGAACATCTATGAGAAGAATTCTCTGACTCAACATCTTGAGCTAGCATATGTAGTATGTGCCTTTAAGATATGACAACTCTATTTGTATAATGTTGATGTTTATGTCTTTACTGATTACAAAAGCTTTCAGTGCATGTTCACCCAAATGGAGTTAAGTCTTCATCAGAGGAGGTAGTTAGAGTTGATAAAGGATTATGAAATGAATGTGCTCTACCTCTCGGGTAAGGCAAGCGCCTGACATACTTAGTATATGAAGACTTTTGTTTGAGCTGTAGACCGTCTTACACATTTAGGTATTATACTAGTTTATACTGATGATGATGTATTGATAATCTAGATTGAGTCTAAGTTTTTCGTAGTTTTGTAGTGAAGGAGACATGAGATAATGATCCAGTGTTGCACCAGCTCAAGGGTGTTGTTGGTAATAGAAGGTGCAGGTTTTCGCCCAAGGGGGGGATGGTGTGATATGATATAAGGGTCTTTTGTATGTTCGTGGTCTAGATGGGCTGAAAGCATAGATTTTGTTTGAGGCTTACAGTTCTAGGTACTTTATTCATCCTGGTGCCACTAATATATACGTAGCCTTGAGAGAAATCTATTGGTGGAATACCATGAAGAAGGACATAACTGATTTTATGTTTAAGTATCCTAACTGCCAATATATGAAAGTTGACCATTAGAAGTATGGAGGTATGACTTAAATTTTTTTAGATTCTTACACGTAAATGGGAAGTGATCAATATGGATTTCATCATATTTTTTCCATGTACTCGTAATCATTATGAATTTATTTGGGTGGTAGTGGATAGAGACCAAGTCAACAAATTTTACCGATCAAGTATAATTATTCAAAAAATGACTATGGTCGACTCTAGTTTTTGGAGATAGTCAGTATTCACAGTGTAACTTTTTCCATCATATCCTTTAGGGTACTCATCCTATGTCCCAGTTTTGGAGATCTTTCCAAAAAGATTTGAGTACCCAGGTTCATTAAAATATTTCATTCATAGGTAGATGGTTAGGATGAGCAAACTATATAAAATTTAGAGCATATGTTGAGAGACTACACAATCGACTTCAACGGTATGTGAGATGAGTGTATGACTTTTATAGAGTTTGTGTGTAATAATAATTATCACTCAATATCCAGATTGCCCCATTTGAGACCTTATATGGTAGAAGGTGTAGATATCCTATTGGACAGTTCGAGGTTGGTGATATATATTTGATAGGGACAGATTTACTGTTTGAGGAAACTTAGAAAGTTCAGATTGTCTGAGACAAGTTAAATAAAGGCCATAGCATTCAAAAATCTAATGCTGATGTTAAGAGGACAGATTTGGAGTTTATCTAGATGCCTCTGTCTTTATGAAAGTCTCACCAATGACGGGTGTGATTTACTTTGGAAAGAAGAGAAAACTTTATCCCCGCTATATAGCCCCAGATTAGATTTTGAGTAGGGTAAGATAGGTGTCTTATGAGTTGCATTCAAGAAGGATGAATTGGAAGGAGTGCACCCAGTTTTTCATATTTCCCTATTCAAAAAGTGAATTAGTGATACTTTTTTGATTATTCTAAGTGATAATATTTTTGTGAGGTAGAACCTCACTTTTGAGGATATACTGGTTCATATTCTAAATAGGAAGGTTCGTACACTTTGAGATAAAAAGTTAGCATTAGATAAGGTTTTAGGGAGAAATCAGTCTATTAAAGGGCATACATGGGAAGCTGAGGTTGATACGAAAAAGAAATACCCGCACCTTTTTCCTCCTAGCTCTAGACTAGTATGAGGAAGTTACTCCTGAATTATAGCAAATTTATTCCATTTCCATTCTTAGGTTAGTTATTGATGTTTTCATGATTACGCATCCATGCTATGTATCTAAAAACCATGTTTAGTATTTAGTACAGTTTTTAGGACCATGTTCAGTACTTAGTTAGCTAGCAAACAAGTCAAATTCAACATAAACCTACTTTTTGTCTTCATTCGACGATTAATCATCCCAAGAAGGAGACACTGTAATACCCCAAACTAATTTCATGCTTAGAAATCACACTTATGCCTGTACTTCTCAAGAAACTATAGAAAATATCCCATATAAAATTAATTTAGGTTCCATGAAAGCATTCACAACCCGTGGAAATAGTCCACAAGTCATAAACCCCACCATGCAAACTTCTACAAGTTCCAATGTTATCATGACCCTAATTACGAATAATGGAATAGTTTCATGGACCACACAAATATTCGTAGAACTCAAAACATAAAATTGAAATTTTCCTTCATGTTTTACTATTTGAACTATGATCATGGAAGGGGTTTACGAGATGTGAATACATTCATTAAAACTGCTCAGTTGTCCCTCCTTTTAACGATTAGTTTCACGAGCAAGGGAACTAGTTTATGAATCGTACGGATAGTCTTAAAGCCATGTTCAAAATATTGAAATTTTGAGAATTTTTACATGACACTGTTTACAGACTATAGAACCAGTTCACAACCCGTGAACTAGCTTGTGAAACACTAAAATTTCTAGATTTATTTAGATTCCTAAGGGTATTTTGATAAGTTCTCCCAACCTTGTACATGTTTATTCATCAGCTTAAGGCCTTCCTAATGGAGTATAAATATCCCCCTAGTTAATATCTCTTATTCTTCCAATTCTTAGAAACCTACAAACAGAAAACAAAGAAAAGAAAAGAACGTTTCATCCACACTTAGGGTGCTCTTGAAGGTCAAAGTATGCTCTTCTCTGCCAAGGTTTTCCCAAGAAATATTTTCCTCTCTATATATGTGGGTTTTGAATAGAGTCTCCTTATACCATCGTGCCTAAAGTTCCCTCTATTCAAGTGATTCTTTAAATAGTCAAACCCTAGGGTTCGACCCTATTGTTAGAATTACCTTGATATTGTTATTATGAGCTAAATTATGATAATTGTGCACAAATTTGTGACCCTTCAAGTGACTATTACTCATTCTTGTGAGTTTTCCATGAAAATAATGATTAACTAATATAGATACGATTTATGATTACTAAATGATTTTTAGTATAATTGAACTCTTAAATCCTTGATTATAAGAATGATGAAATTAGCTTCATGGAAATCATATAAGTCATTTAAAAATATGGAATTTAGAAATATATATGATTTGAAATAAGGAGCTTCAGCTCAATGAGTATTGGTTTTTAGGCATCTATATATGTCCCTCTAAACCTTTCTTATAAATATGAGCATAGTATATTTTTTGGGAAGTTATTTAGCTTCTAATGAATTCAAGTTTAGAATTCTCCAATCCCATACATGTGCATCCAGTGTAGGTTATCCTTTATGTATAGTTGAGGATCCTTAGATTTGTAGAATAGTTCTAATTATGGCAAGATAAAATGACTTTTTTTTTCAGTGTATGGATTAGGACACTGAACTCCATGTTACTCATAACAGGACTTATGTCAGTTAGGAGAAACTCCCGTTGGATGTTTGATGTCTTATAAATATAATGTTAAATTTTCCTAAATACTTTAGTGTATTTATGATGTTCAAACTTAGTGAAATACTTATGTTTTAACTTATGAAATTGATTTCCACCATTGTATTTAACTTTTAAATTTAGAATTTATTAATGGTTCTTACCTCGTGTTCATTAATATTATTCTTCTATTTACTTATGTTTATGTCATACTCACATACTCAATTTATTCGATAATATTGACCACATTTATGTATTGTATTGTTAAATAATATAGAGATGGACATTCCTTCTCATCCTCATGGTTTTATTACAGTCTGTTCAACCTGTCGCTTGGTAAGTCCTCATAATATCGAGGGTCGGAGTTTTCTTTCATATTTATTTTGATTTATATTGTTTATACCTTTCTTTGAGAGTTGAATGGGTTTTTCATAGCAACTCGATCTATCTTAGTAAAGCTTTCATACGTTGTTGATATAGTCAGTTCACAATTTATTGTTATTAATACTTATTTTGATAACTGATAAGATAGTTAGACATTCATTAGGTAAACTCATTATTATTATTTAGTATGTCCTTTATGCTTCTGATGTATACTTAGTCTGTAACCATGTATATGTACTGAGGGCTAGCTTATGCTCAGTTGTGGACTTGAGTGCAAATCTTGTCCAGGTTGTAGTATCGAGGTATGACATGACCCAAATTTCTGCAACTGCATCAGCACTAATCCTCTAGTGGAAAAACCATACTTTACCATCTAGCCCAAGTCTTAGCCAATTCATATAGAAAAATAAGGCAATTTGCTAGATAAAATCAAAACCTCAAAATTAATAAGATAATATGCATAAATCTAACTCTTACATCCCAAAGATCTGAAAGTCATTGTAGAAAGGATGCTAATCAAATAGTGTATAATAGTATTCCAAAACCACTATTTACTAAACATTGTTTAAGGAAAGTGACATGTGTAACTCAAAAGATATGTAGTAGCCTTGACGAAGTATCTAACTCTCGAATCAATCAATTGACCAATTGTAGTTGTGAAGCCGCATCAAAGTCTCCATAACACAGTCTACACTCAGAAAAATAAGTGCAGGACTAGCATTAATACAAACATTCTATATTGTAGGTATCGTAAGTTGACTTAAATAATAGCATGTATGTCTCATAAATCAAGTAAAACAAGTAGATAGTTATATCAACACATAATCATGTAGTTACATAAGCCAGGTGAATAACTTAAATCCAAGCACAAAATGTATATAACAAAGGACATACAATTCACCTAATTGATAAATATATCATTCTGAACTGATATAATAAAGTCTCATCAGAAACATAGATTTATTCTATACCATATAAGAACTCACAAGAATCACTCATATGTACCTACATACTAAAGAGTCTTATTTATGCACAACTAGTCTTAATAGGAAACCTAGGATCCATGTACCGTACAATTGTGGTTCCATATCACAATCATTCGTTTGTAAGCTCATATCGAATTTGAGCTACTCAACCACAAAAGAGTATGTATATTTTTAGCCTCTTTAAACATATCTCAGTAAATTCTCATATTCAGCTATCTCTCAGGACTATCAGCATGTACACAAGTAGTTAAACAAGTGTACGTCATTCTCATATATTATTTAAAGATAGACTTCAACAGCTATAAGTTTATTTATGCAAGCATTGACAATCTAAAAAATAATCAATATTTTATATTCGAAGACTAACAAACATGTTTATCAATTCAAGCACATGCAAGGGAATAAATTGTGTATACCTGAATATAAATTGTAACCTACCTCAACCAAATAACCCGATCAAGGAAGCTAAATCATAAAAAAATTCTTTTCCTCAACACTTCAGAATGTTCAAAGTCTAAAAAAATAATTATAAGAGTAATTAATTATATACTACTCAAATATATTCTTTGACAATTCAAACTCACTAATTCTACCCTAATTCATGGTCTATAACATTACCGAATAGTAAATCAACCATGAACTAGTTCCAAAATACTCAAATTATATCTATTTATGGAGCTTCTATTCGTAATACTACCATTAAAGCCGTTTTTATGCTATCAATCCTATTGTTATTAAAATCGAGGTTACTATCACCACAATTCTTATTTAAGCACAATACATTCATTCTTGGAAGTGTAAATTTATAACTTCGAAGCATTCTAGACAATTATTACACCTAAAAATAAAATTTTCCAAAATTTTAATGAACCTAGGGTTCTAACCTATTATTACACAAATATAATATCCCTAACAATTTTAATGGATTATTAGGTGCAGAGATTGATAGAATTACTTATCTCAACGAAAACATCAACCCTAGACTTGGGAAAATATCCTCTCTGGATCTTTGGAATGAAGTTTTGAATTTAACAATATGACACTCATAATAAGTGTCGTAAATAGGCATTCTTCCTTGAGTCATTTGTTCCAGCAGACCTTTTCTCGTAGCGAAAGATTAGCTATGAATAAATAGGACTAGATATAGCAAGCCCTAACAATTTTCTAGCTTTGCTATGACGAGTCTTCAACCTACCACTATAGATGTCCTTCACCAATAGCTCAAGAAATTGAAATCTAACCCCATTTTACAAAAAAAAATTAATACATAAGATATCACAAAGAAATTCTAAATCGGCAACCAGTAAAACTGTATGCCACAAATTCAGTTGTAGTCTAAAAATTTCCTAGGAAGGTCTAGATCACTAGTACTTTGGTTTTGAAGATATCATAACTCACGTTCAAAAGAGGTTGAATGATTGAGAAAAATTATCCTTCAATTATCTTCCGAAGTAGTAAATTTGAGATTTATTCTTGAAATATTAAATTTGAAATTTAATCATACAAATAGCACATATCATGATAAACTTAAAGATTACAAGTACAAATAATTTTATTTATTGGCATGAGCATTTTTTGGTATTACGAAGATGTGCATATTGAGTATTAAGAATATATTGAAGAACTAAAAGATTCATAAAGAATTTCTTATGTTGATTGTTCTCATGATAAGTTTATTAAATTAACTAATATTGAAACTGCATCCTGTAAAATTTTGAAAATATAAAAGGTGAATATGAGAATGTTCACCAATCAAGTGATATATTGAGATGCGACTATAAAAATATCACATGTGTGTTTAATTTCAACTTGCAGTTTGGCATTCACGAAATTGATTGGTCTAAATAATTGTGTTAAAAGCACAATTTCCAGATTATATAATCAAGGTAACTCATCTTAATAATGTTGATTAATATGCAAGTTTGTTTCACATTAAATGTCTTAAATAAATAAGCTAAATAATTGCTTATGAGAACAAAACATTATGTATTGGTTTGAACTATGATATACTTCATACAACAACACTTGTATGAATGATACTAATAAATGATGATCAATTTTTCCCTCAGAACTGGTTCAGGGATAGAAAACCAAATACTTTTTATCTAATAACTTTTGATGTACAATATGATTAATGAATATATCATGATGCACAAAGATGGATTCTTCAAAGGAGATTGCTGATATATGTTAGTTTTCTTAACATAAGGGGAAGATAATAAGCATCTAAGAAATATTTTGTGAAATACCATCATTATGAGCCTTATTTGAAAGATAATTCAATTCAACTTCTAGAAGCATTTACTGACCCAAATTAATTTTATTTATAGTTGCAAATGCATGCCGAGTTTTCGTAAAGGACAAGAACTATGGCATGCATGAAACATGGTAGACCAATCGATTCCACATATAATAATCTTTGAAAACAAAATAGGGACGAAAGATCATAATGAGGAGGCAATGTGCTCTTTAATAGCCTATATGACATAACATTTCATAAAACCTCTTTAGAGGTTAGGTACCTGAAAATAATGAAGTTATGACATCTCAGTAAGTTATGTAATAATTATGAACCGATATAAATGATATTTATCAATGATATTTTTGACATAATATGGAAGAATATTGTAAAAGATTATGAGAATCTGAATTGTATGTTTATTTAAGCATGATGTCACAGAAATATTTACAAAGTGAAAAGTTTCATTTTGATAGGCGTAAAGCTTATTTGCAATTGAGACAGTAGAAGATGTCATACTTGATATTTTCACATGATAATATTTATTATAAAAATCCTTTTAAGAATTCAAAATGTTTGAATTATATAAATTGTCTTGAAAACTTGTTTCTAATACTTATAAGCGACAAATTGTTGATTTGAATGTTGTTAAACTCTTATGGAGTTTTCAAAAGAAATAGAGTATCCGCTGAAATGAGAAAGCAGTAGATTGAATTGATCCTATAGTGCCATATCTTATGCAATTGATATATTTATACATCTTGTGATAACTATAAGCATAATATAGATATGCTCATATATGGATAAGATCACATGCATATTACAAATGAAACATGTTGTTTGGATATTTTTATTCTAACAAATATTGTAAAGATTTGTTGATCATGAAATGCAAATATTTAAATGATATTTCACTAAGTTCTTTCTACACACATGATCTTCAAAAAATGGTGATGTGACGTGCAACAAAATTCATTCAAGTGAATTTACTTTTGATTTAGTCACCAAGTATTTACCAATTGCAACAATTGAGAATATGGTGCAAACGATTGAGATTTGATGATTCAATTCTTTGAATTGATGTTCGCATTAGAGGGAGTTAATACGTGGTGTACTCTTTTTTCCTCACAAGGATTTGTCCCACTTAGTTTTCCTTGTATAATTTTTAATGAGACATCCTTGATTAATATTATTAGATATGTGTACTAATTTTCTTTCACAAGATTTTTTCCTACTGGATTTTCTCTAGGAAGATTTTTAACGAGGCATATTATTTTAAAATCTTTATTCAAAGAAGAGTGTTATAAAATATATGATGTTATATTTAATGCCTAATTATGGTTGTGAAATCTTATATTTATGGTTATTCTATAACCCTATTTTTGGGTACAAGAAAGTTTTTTCCCTATAAACAAAAGGGATTTCCTTCAATATAAATCATTCCGCAAGCATTTCTCAAGAAGAAGAATGAACTTCTCCTGTCTTCTTTCGTCTCTCTAATATTGTTCTTTTCTCTTCTTTATTATAACGGGAGTTTTCCTAACAAAGAAAATGAACAGAGAGAATAATGAAATTATAACAATCAATTACATAATAAAAAAAAAAAGGAGGAACAGATATATAATTTAAACTCTTTCCTCCAACCAAATACAGGAGACAGAATTAAGTACCGAGAACAAACCTCAGGCTATCAATCATTTCTCAAGTTAATATTTTATTTTGTTAAAGTACATATGTTAAGAAACATAAAGTTACTTAGATTGATGTACCTTTTTCTATATCTATATGAGATTTTCTAGAAATTGATTAATATGATAGTTATGTTCATTATTATTTAATTGATAAGCAGTATGGTTGTACTAAATAAAAACAATATATGGAACGTGACACAGAAAATTGTGTAGTCTAATTTCATATTGTTTAGGATTTAAACATTGAAATTGTAAGAGTTCAATTTAAATCTAAAATACTGTTGACATGACAACACAATGAAGTTATTGCCTCATGTAGAGAAGCATGAAGGAAAAATATAAAAAATTAAATTTTGAACTAAATATTATTCATTTATAGTCTTCATTGTTTAAGAGTTTATGTTATAACTTATGTTACTTTTTATCATGACTGTTGTTACATGTTCTTTAATGTTCACTTCATCTTTTCTCCTATCTTTCGTTTTACAAGGTGTAATAATCCTTTACATCATTACATTGTTGTTTAGGGTGTAAATTTCCTATTAGAAACAATATAAGGATTAGTAAAATCTTAGGATGAGTAGTCTTGGATCAAAATATAGTCTTGTACATCTGAGAGTGATTATGATTTGATAAATTAATATTTGATAGATTTCAGTTTAAATATGGATAGTTGACTAGATTATGTTTTTGTAAAAAAATTTAGAATGAAAACTGGGTTATTAGAATTCTGGTAAACAAAGTTGTTGTGATAGGTTTGATCTAGTTGCCCGAAAATTAAAGTTGTGTTGTGATTTGAGAGAATTTCTAGTTCCAGGCATGCTCACTAGTTTACTGGTTCTCGTGACTGCCACAGTGGTGGTCCAAGAAATGGACAGGAGACTGCAACATTAGCGGTCACTAAGGCGGAGGACTGATGTAGCATGATTTTGGCTTCCACAACACTACCCCGGTAGCGGTCAGCGAGCTTTTGCAGCAGTGATCACACAGTTTTTGGACATAAAGATCTTTTCAATTTTTATTTTGTAAAACTCAAAGTTTTTTACTAAGAGCGGATCCTTTGAAATTTTTCAAGGGTTTGGTTGTAAATCTTCATTAAGTTGAGCTAAATCCCTTCTAAAAATACCTAATAATTCATATTTATTTTAGAATCATGATGATTATTCTTGGTAGATGTTTTATGGGTTAGAATCCTAGGTATGGGAAGTTTATAAAAGTTATACCTAGAAGTTTATAAAAGTTATGGGTGGGGGAGAGATTACCTAGAAGTCATCCTAAGGTGTTGAATCTATAGAATTATGCCCCATAGATATGATTTATGATAATTTAGGGTAAAATTATAGTTGACAAATCGTAAGTTTGAGCCTAGGGTTATTAAAAAGGGGTTAAAACCAGTGGGGCTAAATTCCTCAAAACTTATTTTATTGGATAAATAATTTATTTGTATTACATTAATCGCTAGAATATAAAAAGGATGAAGTTTTACAATAACGAAAAGTGGTGGTGAGCTAGCCTGTGAGTCAAGATAAGTTATTAGAGGTAGGATGTGGTTTTAATCGTAGTTTAGATTCTTATTAGTGACAAGTAAGCATAGACCTGATCATTTGTAATTGATTTTTGGACATACTTTATTTCACACCCTGGAGTCACCCCCAGGGAGGGTCCGAAATACTTAGCCACTAAGTTTCGTAGAAGCCTTAAACAAACCATTTAAAACATGCATAGTCTACTCACATCACTCGGTGGAAGCAATAAAAAATAAATAACAAACAGTGGACCTCACATCAGTTAATAGATAAGTAAATCAATAGGTGAAAACTCAACATCTGTCTAAAAGCCACTATATACTAGAATTTGACTGCTAGGACAATATCCCTATCTAGCTTCACAATAATAATATAAAGAACATCTCTATCTATCTGACTCTACTCGAAATAAAACAATAAATGAACACCATCATTTTTTCCATGAAACAATGAGGATTTATCAATCTTCTAGTCTTTATGAGTGAAAATCCAATAAACCCTCAAGGATTTTGAAGGATTGAATGATCTGCAGGAGGCTTACAGTAATATAGAAAGGGTTAACACATGAAAATTATTGGGTAGGTGAACAGGGGAAAAATGTTAAAATATTAAATAACTCATGGTTATGCAATTAATGAAAACTTATAATATTCTTAACTTCAATAAAGAATTAAATATGCATTTTAAATAGTATCAGCTTAAAAGTTTGACCTTCAAGCTCATTCATTACATCAGACTCACCATCTTCAAATTAAGTTTCAATTCTACTCTCAGATTCTAATTCGAAAACCTTCAACTTTCAAAACTTAACTCCATTAAGCAACTTAAAATTTATTAATGGAAACAATTAAAAATCTTTAAAATCTCAAAAAAAAATTAGACTCATTTTAATAGCTCAACTTCATTAGTTTTTAACAAAAGATAAATTCTCAGTTAAAAACATTCTTTCTCTTTCATTCATTTAAAATATTAAATTTTAACTTCTATTAGGGAGTTTCTATGACGGACACACCTCAAGACATAAATCGATGAAGTACACATACCTTTTTTGTAGGGGCTCCTAATCTTGCCAAAGGAAAAAGACACTCTTTAGTGGACCCAATAAGGCTTCAACATACTGACTAAGCCAAATAATAATTCATACATTTGGCTACACAGTTTGGGTTTTAAAAGACTCTGCCCACCCTTGGTTCTTATACTCCTCATATAAAATAATATAATTACTATCATTAACTTTCACTTTAAATCTTCACGACTAATAGACACCATCTGATAAGTCAGTAACCCTTCTCAGGCTCTTCCAGATACGACTCTCAATTTAGCCAAAAGACAAACTTAGTCAAATCATACTCATCATTAACTTTAGATCGTTCAGCTTGTCAATTTAAGAAAAATATTAATAATTCTCCTCAATTGGTCATAATTAGCCAAAACTATTTTAATTTTAAAATGCTTCATAAATGGGTTTAAAACCATGTAAAAATCATCAATATTGATACTTCTAATAATCATCTAAAGTTTTAAAACAAACTTTGAAATATGATCATAGGAAGATTTACCTGCCGGGAAGCCACATAATTCGTATTAATTGACTTTGTTTTGAGAATAATTGTATGATATATGATATTTTCATAGTGAATATGTGGAAATACTACTAACCAATGTGATTAGCATCTTTTTGAGGAAAGTATGAGCATATGGAAGAAAACAAGTGAAGAAAAGGCAAGCCAAGAAGAAAAGAAGAATTTCCAGTAAAAATATATTGATCACGATAGGGATCACGTCGTGATCCTTATCGTGATCCAAATTAAATAGCAGCGGCTGGGCTTGTTTTAAATAGGCTTAATTAAGGGTAATTTAGTCTTTTACCAACAAGGACATAAACCCTTAAGAAGCTTCTTTGAGGCATAATATAATTATTATTGGACTTGTGGAGACAAGGAGGCAATCACAAAGGGAAGATGGAAACCCTAGGAAAAATTCACTACTATTGCATCAAGAGTAAAGATTGATCTTACACTTATCGTACGGTATTTATTCATTATGAACTCCATGATATTTGTAAATCATATGGGCTAAAAACCATTGTTCTAGGGCTTGTGGTTCACACACCACAGATGAATGATAATTAATGTAATGTTATGTTATTTCGATAAAATTAATTGTTCTTCTATTTTATTATAATTGTGTTTCTAATTGCTAGCCACTTTTAGAAGTAGTATTATGCTTGCTATGTTATTGATCGATAATCGTGTATAGTGAACCGGAATAGAAGGAGCGCGTTAATATTACCAACCTTAATCCTAGGAAAGTAATATAACTAGCTTAACTATGACATGATCGTGTACGTAGTTGCTTTTCTTGGGTAACTTAGGGAAGATAGCTTAATGTTGTTATGATAAGCGAACAACACTCTAAATCTAGCGTAGTTGTTACTTGATTAATTAGGTGGCTAATGGATGATCCATCCTTAGTAATATTAATAACCCCTAACTCAACAATCAACGGACAAATCTCTTTACTTAATTAGAGTTGAGATGTGTGTGTGTGAGTAATGCCATAGCCCTAGAATCTTTATAATTGTTGAAGTTACATATTAGTGTTTTACATCTTGATTTCTAGTTCATATTGCAATTTAGTTTTAATTAAATTAATATAATCTTATGAAGTCTTAATTGATATTTTGGATATAAATCATCACGTAGCTTTGTCAAGGGAATCAATTATATAAAAGTCCCTGAGGGTTTGACAATTCGGCTTGCACGAGCCACTATATTACTCGTTCGACCACGTACACTTGTGTGTGCTTCTGGACGCAACAATCTTCCCCCTGACTTTTGTCTAACCTGACATACCCAACAACTGTATTAAGAACCCTTTCACCTCCGTGGTGAAGGATGGAACTGTTGAAGGCATATGAGAGAAAAAAATAGATCCATGTACCTTGGGTGGCTGCTGAATCGATATATGACCAGTCTTAATCTTTGTAGTTCTTCTTCCATTTGTATAAGAGTGAACAAGAACAAATGGGATTTTCCAGAAACGAAATATACTACACACTTGACATTAATGTGAAAAGTGAGTGAATTCCTAAAGTTGTCCTTGTAGCCTCTCGAAAATAAGATACAAAAGTCTCCATACCCGATCTGTAAGACTCTACTAAACACTGGATCATGTACCAAGGATATCAACGAACCTAGAGCTCTGATACTAATTTATCACGACCCAACTTCTCAGGTCATAAAGGCATACGAGAACCACCCAGCAAGCACACAATGCATGAATAATGAACTAAAAGAGGAATAAGTACTATAAGAGACACAAATAAGTGGAATTCTAAATCAATCAAACAACAAAACCCAAAATTTGATATCCAGTACACGAGACACTAAATAAAAATACAATGTCCAAAATGGAAATACAAGTCTGTATCGAAATCAACTAATAGTAGTAGCTAATAAGAAAGGTAAAAGAGCCGCTCTGGATGCCTAGAGAAATCATCTACCTAAGCAATGAAATCAGTCTTAAATCAAGGCTCAACGCAGACCACTTGTACTAGGGTATGCACCAAAAAATGTAGAAGTGTAGTATGAGTACCAAACAATAGGCCGCAGTAGGCATCATAGGCCAACTGGGTATATATGACAAATAAAAAAAGCAAATGAGTAGACAAATAATAGAAGTCACCAAAATAAACAAATAGAGTAGATAAAGAAGCTAGCTAATAGGATATGATAGATAAACATCCTAGGCCCGCCAACAAGGAAAGTCCAGGTAAAAGAAGGAAAGAACGTACCTGAATCCATGCTCAACTATCAAGAAATACCAATAAATAATAGAGATTAAGGTATACCAGTAACCTCAAACAATGGAAATAGGAAGAATGGCTAATAATGATAAGTATATCAATAGGGTAAACGTGATCGAAAGTCCAGAATATAAAACTCTATCCATAATAGCAAAACATAACATTAATAAGTAAGATAATCTCCATGCCATCCTACAATACCGAGAGATACAAATAAAAAAGAACACCGGCTGACCTCCTATATGACCAGAAGGTACATACAAAAAAGAAAGTACAGAAAGTAACACAGACATAATTATAGATAGTATCGGTACATGTGAAATATAATTGTGTATACTCCCTTCCAGTACTTATAGATCCGGATGATGGAATAATTATGGAAGGTCTTCTCTATATACTCAAAAATCATATTGTATATCCATCCTCTAGTCATATGCATGCTACTAGCAGATCTGTAGGGTCTATGGAGGGCCTCGTCGCATACTATCTCAACAATAAGTTGAATCTAAATTGCAATATCATAATATTAGTGCATGAATGAGTGCCCAAGCCTCCCAAGGTCTAAATTAATGAAGTCTCAAAATAGATTCTGAGGCTTCCCCGAGATGAAAACTGATATAAATCATCAATGTAGGTTACTCGGTATTCACTGATACCAAATAAGTATAAATAATCAATGTCTAGCGCTTAGGCTTCATCGAGTCGTGTAATATCTCAAGATAATGGTTATATCAATATTATCTCATTTATAATAAAAAAAATTGGTAAAACATCTTTAAAATGCTTATTTTAATCTCATAATACAAAAATAGGTCTACAAGGCTATGCAAGGTTTCAAAATCAATAACATCGGGCTCTTCGCCTAAAAAAATTAGAAATCAATCTATAGTGTTCATAATGATTTGCTCAACCACAACAATATCATAGGCAAGTCCAATGACCCTGCACATGCTCAATATTTACAGCAAGCATAACAAACCAAGTCGATGTTCAGGACCCATGGACATTTCCAATAACCCATCATATATGTTTCAGAGTTAATCAAGGACACAGGATAACTATCATCACAAATGCAAGAATAATGCACAACCGAGGAGCGGACTAGAAGAGCAGACAGGGTCATGGGTGCCAACCTAGAAATCCCAACCCAAGGATGTCTAATTACCATAATTATTCCCCGTATAAGCCAATCTAAGATTATAAGATAGCCTACCTGTCCTCTACAAAAAAGCTCGCAAATACATCTTAAAATGTGCACGGACTGCTCCAAGTCTCCAAAAATACGCCAACGAGATCCAATGATCATGCAACTAGAAAAATAATAATCTATCTATTAAAAAGAGCTAAATAATACCCATAAAACTATGAAAATAGATAGGGTCACAATATGGGTACAAACGGGCCTAGGTGCCCATGAACCTAAAACTCCAAACAAAAGGTATCAAAATGTTCTCCACATCGTACGAAACTTGTATCCAAAATTTGAAGCTAAGATGAGCAAGAAATAAGCTTGAAAGATGAAATAAAGTAAAGAACCAACTTTGGGGAAATTTAGGTGAAATTTGAAGAAATTAAAGTGGAAAATTACAAATAATTGATGAAGAATCGAAGAGATGAAGTTTCCAACGTCACATAATAGCTCATGCGAAGACCTAATGGAGGTTTTTGGATGTTTGAAGATGGAAAAAGGGAAGTACAAAGTTGAAAATCAAGTTTCTCATCCATTTATACCAGCTAGAAATAGACTATACGTGATCGTGTAGGTCATGTTCGCAATCACGAGCCATAGCAAAAATGACCATCGTGATCGTGTAGCTCATGCACTATGATCGTACAGTCCTAGAATGGATGACATGCGATTGTGTGGAGTCTGTCTGTGATGGCATAGGACACGAAAAAGATGCATCGCAATTGCATGGAAATATGACGCAATCCTGCAGAAGAATGTGAAAGGCACCAAATGATAGATAAAACCCAACAATTTCAGCTAAAAGAGCATACTCCTAAACAAGGCTTAGAATGAGTTTTGAACTCGATAAACACAAACCAATTATGCTACCTACATGAAAATGATATTTCGAACTCAACAGCATGAACAAATTCCAATATGAGGTCATCGCAACAAAATGAAGATTGAAGTCAACTCTATGCCAAAATAACAAACTTTTTAATCGAGTACTCAAAATGAGCTCGGTTAGCCCAAAGGACGAACAAATAACTCACCTAACCAAAACTCGGCATTCCAGAGCTGATGGCACAGTCAGATTTTGAATCCAAGTCTCCGATCATAAAATAACTACCGAAGTTACACTTATGTACCATAAAGAACATAAAAAATGCAATTTGGCACAAACTCAAAACCAAAAGCTCCTGAACTTGAACAAAGAGTCTATCTAGACCAAAATCCACGTTCCGGAGCTAACAAACTGTCAGAATTTGATTCTGAGTTTATCTTCATATAATATTAACTAAAGTCAATGATTTCAACACAAAAGGCTCTCAAAATAGGGGAACAGATATAACAGGAATCGAACCACCAGTTTTGATATGTCACAAATGACTTAGGGCTTCTATAAGAAATCTTTAGAATGCAAGAAAATATGAAATTGCAAAAATAACCTTCGAGGTCATTACAGTTAAATAGTATAATTATATCTTATATAACCAGAGTCTAAGATCGATAAGCCATTGCCTACCTACCATCTGATAAAAAGCTTCCAAAGACATTGTCTGAGCCCAAAATACTCCAAGAAGCTCTGAATAACAATTAAAATGTCAAAAATATAATCTAAAAATTTATACAAAGCTAATGGTACCCATATTAATAATAATTTAGCTGGGTCAAAATTTGGGTAAACAATGGGCCCCATAATCTGAAATTGGATATGAAAATCAAGGGGCATCCCTGGTGATCCTAGGAATGCATGCTCCAAAATCAAGAATAATTCTAGTAAAGAAAGGGCCTAAAATAGACTGGAGAAGAAGATGATAAGAAATGCAAAACTTTACAAAACCACGAATGGGAATGGAAGAATTAAGTACCAAGAGGCGGTTATAACTCAATTTAATCAAGTATAGAAAAAAAGAGAAAATCACGGGAACTTTGGAAGAAATGGAGAAGAGACTTACCAAAAAACAAAGGTGGAATCAAATATTATCGTATATAAATGATTTACCAATCTATTGGTATGGTTTTCCATGTGAATTTGGTGTTATAAAGAGTTTAAATGAGAAACAAAGGTTGAAAAACTGAGGAAACAACTTATATAGAAGCATCAGTAGACCAGCACTATTAGAGCCATCCTAGTGCAATCGCGTTAACCTACAAGCTAGTGCTTAAGCACTATCAGCTGGCTTGGCATGATCACAAATGCCCATGCTTTGTGACACCTGGTGCTACGATAACTAGCAATTTGAAAATGTTTCGAAGGGGCTTCCAGGCCCAATTATAACCCTATAAACACAAATTAATATGCAACTTGAGTGGAAACAACATATTAGACTCAATAGAATTGATAAAATGACCATATAAGGTCGTTTTGCTTAAATGTTATCCCAAGTCAACACTTACGAATCCTAACCAAATGCCCAAAATTAGTCTGGATCACTCGGTACTCAAACCAATCACCCACCTAACCCAAACTAGCAATCTTAAGCTGATAAAACTGTGGAATTTTGAATTTGATGCTCAATTAATAAAAATTTGATCAAAGCCCAAATTCCAACCCCAAACAGGATTAAAACTCACAAACTGTGATAAAATTTCACCAAAAGCTCCCAAACCTAGGTTAATGATCCAATTTGACCAAAATCTATGTTTTGGAGCTAAAAAACTTGTCAAAATTTGATTTGGAGATTATTTGCTCAAAAGTTGACTAAAGTCAATAATTTTATAAGTTAAAGCTC
>JBDJHY010000078.1:7428171-7444060 GCA_039654485.1 Withania somnifera
CCAGTTACAGGTGTTACAGCAGCGAATAATAATTATCAACCTTAAACTCACTTCAAAAGCAACCACCTATATAAAAAAGGCATATCTTTACTTCAGACATATAGAGCTCGTATCAAACTTTTTTATTTCCTCTTAGGTCCCTGATATCATATGAACATAACGCAAATCAAGTAGAAGCATAGATGATACTGCACTAACAATAAATCTCTTATACCAACTCCACAAGGCTTAGTTCATTAGAAAAGATATCAAAAACAAGAAACTCCAACCTACCGAAGGATTTGATTACTTGATCTGCACAAGTAATACACACAAATATTAATAGAAAGTAATAAACCAAGGCCGATTTGAAACAACTCGTAAAAGTATCTTATTCAAACTATACTTCTTCACCTAATCATCACATTTATATTAAGTGTACACCCTCATCAAAGAGCACACTAAAAGTAAGGGCCAAATCATGCTATAAAGATTGGAGAAAATAATAATTTTCACTATCGTGCATAAATCACAATCTATAACTATACTTCAGAGGATTAAAGGAAGACGTCGCATGGGAAAAGCTCTAGAGTACCAAACGTTAACACATAGAATAAGAAATCTATTTTGCAAGTGAAAACATCTTTATAAATTATAATAAGAGGCAATAACTATACCTTTTTAATTTCTCATCATAATTCTATGTACAACCTACAGAGTACTTCTGTTCTATTCGTTTGTAGCATTCTTCTGAAATAGGAGAGAAAAAAGACTAGAAGAACAAAATAACAAAAATCAAATTTCACAGAACAAATAAATCATTAGAACACATTTGACAAGAACAATAATAGACACCATACTTCTAGATTTGTATGTTACGTGAAATTAATCTGATAATATTTGAGTAGGTTAACTTATATAGGAAGAGATAAACAAAAGAATGCATGAATACCTGAAAGAGGTTTTAGGCTGCCTATGTTTCATAGGCTGTTGAGAGAGATTACAACAATTCCGTCAGTTGCTTGTGGATAGTGCTTATGTACCATCACTTTTGTTCCTAAAATCTGTTTTGATGCGCTGAAAGATTTAACATCAGAAAGAAATAATATAATCCATTTATCGTTGAAAACTCGAGTTTTTAAACTAAAAGGTAAATGTACAGTTATAAATTTTTAGCACCGCTCTGTTTCACCAACTCAAGTTCCTCTCACCCAAGTAATAGGCTTGAGGAACTAAAGAGTAGCAATAATTTTGATGAATTGGTCATTTCACTAGTTGCCTAAGGAAGTAGCTAATAGTCTAGAAAACTATTGAGCCATGCATAACATTTCCAAATGTCGCAACTTATATAATAAGCTGTCATAACACCAGTAGAGTCACCTCCCGCCAATTTCAATTTCATGCCAAATCAACCAAACCTGTATCTCTGTCTGGTCATAAATACATCAAAGTTGGCAAGAAGCACTTTAAGGTTCAAGTGTAAAATACAAATGAAAAATTATGAAAAAAGCAATGAATTTTCGTGTTAGTTCTAAGTAAAGTTAGATCTCTATAATATTTATTTTTTTATTAGAACTGATTTTCATATTATATTATACTAAATTAATAAAAGACATGAAGACGTACCGGATTTGTCTATCTTCAAAAGTCCAGAAGTGAGACTTTGTCTTCAAACGTACCTTTAACTTCAGAATAGAGAATCAAAGAGGATAGAACAATTAATATTAATGTCAAATATGAAGAACAACAAATTAAATAGATTACTACAGGAAAGTGTTCACCTACGAAAAATAAAAAAAAAATTACCATATCTTGAAATTTACACATTAAAATCCTACACCATAAACGCAAAACCCCAATAGACAATCATAAATTCAATCTACAATTAACTTTTGCATTAAATAATTACCTTAAACATGAAAATGTGAAGTTTTACAGAGATTTGTGAGTTTCAGAGACCAACCTACGACAATTTTGATATTTAGAAAAACAACAATTAAAAAATAATTGAGGTATGAACCACCATTAAAGGTAGCAGAAAAACAGAGAAAAGAAAAAAGAGATAGAAGTGGTTTGGAAATCTCTACACAACTATGTGATAAAAAAAATAAAAAGAAATAAAAAATACCTTAGTACGCTGCATAACCTATAATGTAAAATGACCAACATACCCTTATATTTGTTGAATTAAATGATAAACAGCACATGTGTCGAAACTCCTATAATATAGAAAAATTTAGCTAAGTTATCTAAGAAAAGAGAAAAAAAAAAATAAAAATAAAAGAGAGAAAGTAATGTAATCCAAAGTGTATTGAGTAAACAAGAGCCTCAAACAATTGTTGGCCCTTCAACTCCTTAATACTAGCCCCCAACTCCAATCTCTCACAAAACTGAGAGATAGAGCAATGGAGATGTCAATGGCTTTGTCTTTCTCCGTCCCCAACTCTACTTGTACCAAGAAAACTTTTTGTATTTCCACTCCTCTTAAAAAGCACTCGTTTGGAAGCACTTTGCCGCAAAGTTGTTTGTCTGCTAAAGCACCCCTCAAACTTTGTCCGCTTCCTACTTCTATCAAATGCGCTGTTACTGAAGCCCCATCTGGTAAGTCTCTGCTTTTGTTATTATCTTGATGGTTGCTTTTTTCAATAATCAGAGGAGAATTTAGCTGTTTCCTAGTAGTTTTAGTGATTTTTGAAAAAAAGAATTTTGTTGATGCTAATGGGGGGATGGGGTATAAATGAATTTTTCTGTACATGTACTTAGTGATTCTACATCTTTTGGCCTTTCCATTGTACTGCCTTAGAAGAGAAGAAGAGCCAATTGATAAGGAGAAGTGATATACGGAATATAGCAATCGTTGCACACGTTGATCACGGCAAGACCACTTTGGTTGATTCAATGCTCAAACAAGCAAAGGTTTGTAATGACTTTGCACCTTTTAATATGAGTTGATGTCTTTAAAGAAATGACAATAAGCTCCTGAGTGTTGGGAGAAATAGCCGTTGCTTAAGAATCTAGAGCAAGTTATTAGGAATGTTGTTTGTGATTTTTTGGTGTAATCTGTATATTTGCTGTTCCAGGGAGGCACTCCTTTGCTGTCGGGAAAGGAAAACAACACTTCTTTTTCTTTTAAAAAAATGTTAAAAAATTCATCCTATCTGCAAAATCATCATAATACTTATAAAATCATTATTATTTTTTTCGGATGGTTTCTTTTTGAAGACATTAGACTAAAGTATTATAGTTTAATTTTATTGCAATTCTCTGTTGCAGGTTTTTCGTGATAATCAGTTTGTACAAGAGAGGATCATGGACTCCAATGATATAGAGCGTGAAAGGGGAATAACAATACTTAGCAAAAACACGTCAATCACTTACAAGGATACAAAAATCAACATAATTGACACTCCAGGGCACTCTGACTTTGGTGGTGAAGTAGAACGCATCCTCAACATGGTTGAAGGGGTTCTCCTTGTGGTACTTTGATTGCTTCTGTTACAAACTTTAAAAGAGGGACGGCCTTTTCCAATTTAATACGATCAGTCATGATGTCTGAGATTTCTTAGACAATGTTTTCTTTGCTCTTGTGTCTTCCAGGATTTGACTGTGTTTTTGTTTACTTATTTATTTCTATTTTTCTGCTGTTAAAATAGAATGAAGAACTGAAAAAAGGAAAAAAAAGAAGAAGAAAGGCAGTCAACCCCATACTAATTTATTAGGACAGGAACTGAATTGTGCTAAGTAAATGGGAAATACATTTTTGTCGATTTCAACTTACCGTTTGGAGTGTAAATAGCACACCTTTATGAATATGTTACTACAAGTATTTGCTTCCGGAAAGTTCATTTGGATCACTTTACAGGAAAGAAAGGAGATCAATTTGATGAAATGCAGGTTTAGAACTGCTTAAAATATTATTGTAGTTTATTAGACCCAAAAATATTAATTAGTAGTCTAATTCGCAGCAAGGTTTTCCTAGATCGCTCAAATTATTAAAAAATGCAGATGAATAATTGCGGTTGGTAGCTGACAATCAATGATACCGTTGCCTCTACTTTGAGCAATGATTATGTACTTTGCTCTTTTCCTTTCTCTTTTATCCAGGTGAGTACCAAACTGGAAATTTTGGGAACCGTGGAATGAAAAGGTGTCCGAGTTTGACTCAATAACTTGTGCTTTAACCATTCAGTGAACCCCTTAATCCAAATAATGTGTATTATTTTCAACATTAAATCTATATGATTAGTGAGGTTAGAATGTTAATACTTAATCACTTGGTAAAGTAATGCAACACCTCTCCTTTTATCCTGTTTTACACTAGGAAGTCACATCAAAGCATTATTTGGCTCTTTGATATACAATTCAATTTGTTGGGGTAGATAAGGATTTTAAGTTGCTATTAGACTTTTGGTATGAGGTTGATTTCATAAGTACTACGTTATTGCTCCTACTTTAGTTTGAAACTTTTAATGATGGTTAGATTATCAAAATTACGCCACGTACCGTTGGTTATAATTAGAGGTGGACCCAGGATTTCAAGATTGCGGGACACCATAATCTTAACATAAACGGCACAAAACTTTCAACGACGACTTTGGGTTAATTCTGTGTTGAGCTGGTCATTTGTAGTATGAGCAGTGGCGAAAACACAAGTATATAGGTCAAATATGGTTCCTACGCTAATAACTAAACTTTAACACTGTTTAAACAACTGTGAGAGATAGCTCAGTGGTTAAGGTTGTGCAAAATGTATAAGCTGTTGTGGGTTTTATTCTTAGCTCTCATTTGTGCTTACTGTTTTCCTAAAAATAGGTGTAAAAATGGATATTTAACATGGCTATTATAAGCCATTTAACTTAATATTATTACTTCTGAAAAGGGACATTTGGGATTCGATCCCGGTCACAGCTAAGAGAAGAAGTGGCTGCAACCAACGTGTCCCTAACCCACTTCCGTTTGTTAGGGTGCATAATTTAATATATATTGGTTTCTCAACAATATACAACAATGTACCCAGTGTAGTTCACAAAGTGGGTCTGGGAGGGTAGAGTGTGCGTAGACCTTTCCTTTGCCACAGAGGTGTGCACGTGCACCCCCACCTTTCCGTCTGGTTCCACCGCTGGTTATAATTGGGCTAGTAAAAGGGTGCTGACTGTCATAAATATTAGTATAATGTTTTCATCTGTGATACACATTCACAGTTTCACATTACGCAATAACAAAAGAAGTACGTGAGTAGAAAGATCTAGTGCCTGCTTCACAGTTTTATTTCAGTTGATAGAACTGTTTCTTTCCTTTATGAGCGCAGGACTATTGTAATGTTTACTTTTGTTCACATCGTTTTAATATATCATCTTTCAGTACCATATATAGTCGCATTGTAGCCCTTTTCTTTTGGTTAAATTCTAGAGTTCTTTCTTCTCCAATGTAGAGTTTCTGCTTTTTTTCTATTTATGCGTATGTGTCATTGTCTCTGTATATTATTTTCTTGATGCATTCTCTTCACATAGAACCTATAATCATGTTCTCTTTTTTTTTTTTTTTGCTTGTTATTTTTGATAGCCAACTATAACTGTTTTCTTTTTGGATTCATCCTGCTAAAAGGTGTACTTTGTATATATTTAGGTAGATTCTGTTGAGGGTCCAATGCCACAGACAAGATTTGTCTTGAAGAAGGCTCTGGAATTTGGACATGCTGTAGTTGTTGTAGTCAATAAAATTGATAGACCTTCTGCTAGGCCAGAGTTTGTCGTCAACTCTACATTTGAACTCTTCATTGAATTAAATGCAACGGACGAACAGGTACATTTCTTCTTCTGCTTTTCAGAGTAAAATGTGTCCTTGATATATCCTTTTTCATTTATTTTGAATACCATACTAAGCTCTCCCCCTCCCCAAGAAAAAGAAGGCAATAATGGTTTTTTTTTTTATTTAAAAAAATAAACAAAGAAATAGCTACACATACTCTTGGTCAGATTAGTGACATCCATAAACCCTTGATATAATGTCAAACAGATATATGGAACTAAAGCTGGTATCACTCAAGAAACAGCAGAGTATGAGATAAATTAAACGTCAAATTTTTTATTATTGTTACTATTCGAGAGTTGTACAATGAAGAAAACATTCTCTGGAGTTGTTTGGGTATTCTTGAAAGAGGTGCTTCTAATTAAAGATGCATGCCAGTTATTAGCATTGAAGTCCGCTATTAACCAGTTGAGCTTTCTGGGTGTGTTGGTACCCTAGATAAGACACTAATTTTGATCTCTATCTCATTATCCTCTTTCTTTTTGCAGTGTGATTTTCAGGTAATATATGCCAGTGGTATCAAGGGAAAGGCAGGACTATCACCTGAAAATTTGGGTGAGGATCTTGGACCATTATTTGAGGCTGTCATTAGATGTATTCCAGGACCCAGGATTAATAAAGATGGTGCACTTCAAATGCTTGTTAGTTCTTTCTTCACCTTTCCCCTTTATTGCCTATGATAAAGCTGCTGGTCTGCATATCTTTTATGCAGTAAACCATCTTTATTTTCTTTAATGGCTTTCTTTAAAAGATGCAAATATTACATCTAGATGTATTTTCGAAGCTTTTTGTTGTGGGGAAATGTTGAAGGCTTTGGGAACAGTTGAACCATCAAAAAACACCTTAATCACTGTTACATAGGAAAAATGAATAAAATGATCTCTAGTAATACTGATTTCTGTATTAAAGATGGCGTTTCAACAGCAATGTGGATAGCTTGTCAAAAGTGTATGAAGTATCAGCCTTGTAGGTTAACAGTTCAGTGCTGAAACATCATATGTATGGAAGATCTTAGAGTGGTAACAATGCTTACTCAGACGTTGGCTCTTCTGCACCACTAAGTACTTGTTTAGTTCTTCTTGTAAAGTAGCCATGCTTATGTATTTTCTTGTCTAACTGATCTACAAACATTATAGGCTACAAATATTGAATATGAAGAACATAAAGGGCGCATAGCTATTGGACGTGTGCATTCTGGAAGTCTGCACAGGGGAATGGATGTGAAGGTAGGTCATACAATATACTCTCATTTGGGGTAATTTATCCTATGAAAACTCTTAAACTAGTCTTCTTTATTCCCTTGCAAACTTCTGTTGTTCCTGTTTATACACACTAATAAATATAGCTTTTTTATTGGTCCCCAATGGCCAGCGGGGGATTTGGTATATCAGCTCAAGTTCGTTTGCGCCGCTACAATTGTTTGAGATGTTAGCAGTTAAGAGTAGCTCAGTTTGTCCTACCAATGGAGCTGAAATTGGCTTCAGTACTGTTCCGTCTTACTGCTTCCTGCAGCATTTAGTTCATGTTCATGCCTCAAATCCCATTGAGATGGATGGACACCCGTTGCCGTAAAGGCTCGGGAGAACCAACCTATAACTTTGTGCATACCATGCATTTATATGAACATTTAAAGGTGTTGCTACTAGGACATTAAGCTTTCATGAAAGTAAACCACGCTGAGAAGCCGAAAACCAAATATACACGACTTGGCCATTGAGGCCACAATGTCTAAAGATGAGACAGAACCACACTTTACATAGTCTATAAAGCCTCTAAAAGATGTGTAACTTAGTTAAGGTTCGAAAAAGCCCCCGCCTTACAATTAGCTCCTATACATTACCAAAATATATACTATAGACTCGGAAAGCCTCGAATCAACCTTGAGCTCACCAATAGCCACCGGATGTCCTGTGCTCCTACTGGGGAGGTCTACTAGCTCCTGTTCTTGCAGCATGAAATGTAGGTCTCCTGCGAGGGATGTCAGTACAAAAAAATATACTGAATATGTAAGTCATAATGTAACTATATGTAAAATAATAGGTCAAACGAAATTAGGTACAGATGTACGGATAAAAGTAGAAACCACCTTTGCTTATACTTATGGAACCGTGAACAATACATTCTTTTCTTTATTTTACTTTTCTTTGCTTATAATATCTATAGCCATGTGATACATATGAATAATTTATCAGTGGTAAATACACAATCCGGGATCGGCCCATGCTAGGCTTTCGGCCATTAGCTACCACCAGTATATAAAAAGATTGGGATTAGCCATGCTAGGCTTTTGCCCCTGAGCTACCACCCACATATAAACCAGATTTGCATTACTTCGCATCTTTATTTTTTGAAATTGTTATTTTGGTGGTCATAACATTATTTAGCTTTTAGAACAATAGACCACTAGTAAGCGACACGTAAATAAACACTTAGGGCAATAACAACGATGTGGGGAGCAGTTCGTATTACCAATGGAAAGCTTAGGAGCTGAAATAACACATGGACCTTATTTAACTATAGGAAAACTCGTGAAGCTTTCTATTGAAAGTAGAGACACACAGAATTAACAAGATATATTGAGGTATTTTAACACATTAAGGAGTCAGGACAAGGTCGTTAGCTACATTGGAGTTTATATGCTGTCACGATGTGTCATTTGCAAGGAAGAGCACTTAAGCTTACTTTGTAATACAAGTGTTTGATTCATGCCAAAGAAGATGAAATCAAGTAGCCTTACATACCTTGCTATACAACTCTAATATTACCCCGAACTAACCTCTTGCCTTTCGGATTACTTATCTACGATAAGGTAAGTGGTAAAATTAGTATTTGTAGGTAATCAACACATTTAGGCAACTCAACCTTACCCAAAACAGTAGTTGGGCAGTAAGTCCGTAACTTATCAAGTCAATGGTATTCTTTCAACCCCTTCTCCTCTCCTTATTTTTACATATCATATAAATTCGTATGTAGTCCCCTAAAACTTTTTTGTCTTATAACACATGCGAAACAATGCATAACGTGTGTCAGGCGGCAAGCACACACAACAACTAATCAAGTGGTGTATCACTACACCTTTCTTCTATATTTCAATATGAACCACTCATATCCTTTTCCAACATCAGTCAAACTGTCCTCATTATGCATACGTAAAATAGTCTCTAAAACAACCTCAAATATCCTTCTTTATAGCAACTCAATATCGAAATCACCATCCCTTAAGTTCTTAATAACAACACAACAGAATTCTTCACTCAAATTTGAATATCAGGAGGGGTAAAAATGGTCAGTAGCTTACCTTAATTTGTGGGAACGTATTTCCAAACTTGTACTCCTTCAAGAGCTGGTACTACCCTTCAAATTTAACCCCCAAAAGGAGAGTAAGACCCTTAATAACCAATAGATATGGGGAAGCCAACATGCAGGAAATGCAGTCTTATGTATTATGCATAAACAACATGATTTTCTAGTTTTTATGGAAGAATCAAGCTAAAACAATAACTATTTTCACCTACCTTGGCTTACAAATATGAGGGTGAACCTTAAGAACCCTAGAGGTGTTCTAGAGCTGCTGCATAAAGCGAAGACAGAAACTTGAGAATTCTGATTTTTTCTAAGTTAAAAATGAGTGAAAAGAGCTGGTCTTAATCCCTTTAAATGGACCTGTTTTTGGCCGACTTTCTTGGCTACTTTGAGCCACAAATGGTCAAGTAGGTGATGCACATACTTGACCTTTAAATTTGGGCTTTAAGGGGTTGAAACTTATTGGAACTTAGCTTCCCATTCTTTGTTTCTCTCTTTTAGTTTGATCCAGATTTATGCTCTTAATTTGGTCCACCATTTGGTCAAAATAGTCCAAGTAGGTGATACACCTACTTAGCTTTATTCCTTAAGGTGATACACCTACCCTAGAGGTGTTTCGGGCTGCTGCATGTAGCTAAGAGAGAAACATGAGATTCTGATTTTTCTAAGTTAAAGATGAGTGAAAAGAACTGGTCTTAATCCCTTTAAATGGACCTTTTTGGGCAACTTTCTTGGCTAATTTTGAGCCACAAATTGTTAAGTAGGTGATGCACCTACTTGGCCTTTAAACTTGGGATTTAATTTGCTGAAACTTATTGGTTTTAGCTGCCCATTCTTCTTCTTTTCTCTCTTTTAGTTTGGGACAGATTTATGCTCTTAATTTGGCCGCCATTTGGTAGAAATAGTCCAAGTAGGTGATACACCTACTTAGCTTTATTCCTTGTTGGACTCTACTATATTGGGCGTAGGCATATTTTAGGTGTTGGGCTCCTTGTTCAATTCCCTTTCCTTTTGCTTAGTTTGGGCCTCAAATAAGCCCATTAGTATAGGCCTATATCTGACCTTTAGTTTAGCTAGGTGGTGTACTTAGTTGGTCCTTTAACTTGATCCATATATTCAAGTAGTTGACTCATCTGCTAGCTTAATTAAGTCAAGCAAACACTTCAATATTTTACTCTAATTTTAGGTCATAATCCCCTTAATTTAACTTAAAACTTATATACACTTGGTCACTTTAAACTTTAGACTCAAATACCACCTTACGATAAGTTAAAATATTTTCAAAATTAACATTAACTTGATCATGTCGCATTGAGATATACGGCCAGTTCATTCAGACCTATTTTACCATCACTCGTCATATAAGAAATCGAGTCCATTACCCATACCACAAGACTATATCAAGTCCTATAATAGTAGAACTAGAGCATGTAGGATACAAGGTGTTACACAAGAGATTTGTTGCGAGTATGCAACATAATTTCTTTCACTCACCGAATTGTACAAGATAATGAAATCCCTTCTAATAACAAGAAATGTATGTGTAGGTAAAAAAAAAAGGTAAGAGTTTATATGTGTATTATAATTTGCAGTCATACACATTTATCAAGAGTGCTTACTATTATTATTATTTTTAGTGACCGTGGTGTCTAGGCCAACTTTCGCGTCCTCAACTGGATCCACGGAATACCTGCCACCTCCCACCAGCAAGATGGTAACCCTGTCCACCAAGGCTAGAACTTATGGGAAGAATCACTTAATATTTTTGTCTCTGTTGGAATTTAAATTTGAAACCTTAGACCTCTCATGGTTCTTTAACCCACTTCATTGACCACAAGGCCACATCCTTGAGTGCTATCAAGAGATATTATTATTTAAGAGTTTATCAAGAGAGATTATTATTTAAGCTTATCAAGAACGATTTTTGTTGAAGAGGGTTTTCAATGGATTTTTACCTCCTCCTATGTTTGTATGTCCAGTAACATGTATGAAAGGAAGTCTTTCTGGCACTTGATAGATGTTATGCTTCCATATTAGGTGCATGGCAGAATTCTCTCTAGACGAGAAGTAGAGGCAAACCAAAAGAGACCAAATTTTTTCAAGAAATACAGAGATGCTTACAGAGAAAACGCAAGAAGACATTGCAATTGCCGAAACCCAAAATACTCTTAAGGTTATAGTGGTATGAAGACAGAGTGCTTAACATTCAAGAGAAGCTAAATCAGATGGTAGCTTTGAAGTGGCTAAAGAGGAACATGATGAAAATCAGTAAGCAATTAAGGATTAAGTCCCTAGAATTTAGAAGATAAATTGCTGGATTTATTGGTACGAATTGGAAGTGGGAGTCCTGAAAAGAATTTTTCTTCTCCTTCTGCTATGCGTAATGCTAATCCTGGTAAGTGTGTGGAGAGGGAATTGAAAGCTTTAGAATTTGGTGTTGGCTTTAAAGCTGAGTCTAATAGTGGAGGAAGAAATAGGAGGAGGAGCGCTTTATCTGTTTCTCATTAAAATCTGAGAATTATTTGCTGGAATGTGAGGGGCCTCAACGACATAGGAAAAAGGAAGATGGTGAATTTAATGCCAGGAAAATGGAATGTGGATATAGTGTGTCTTACAAAGACCAAAATGAAGGAGTGGATCAGTCTTGTGTTAAACAAGTTGGTGGTTCAATATGGTCAGATTGGGTTGAACATGGGGGACAAGGAAGAAGTGGTGGAATTCTTATTTTTTTTGATAAAAGGAGATGGATCTGTTAGATGATCAACTAGGCCAATATTCAGTTACTGTATCTTTGGAGGATATAAACATTGGACAACAATTTACTTTTACAGGGGTTTATGGTCTATGTGATAGAAAGCTGAGGAGAACTTTATGGAAGGAGCTTGCTGCTATTAATGGTATCATTTCACAACCATGGGGCGTGGGAGGAGATTTTAATGTGATAAGGTTTGCAGAAGAAAAAACTGGGAGTGGTTGGAAACTCCAGATCAATTAGAGAATTCTCAAAAACTATTAACGAGCTTGCGTTAATAGATCTTCCTCTTAATGGTGGTGATTTTACTTGGTTTAGAAGCTGGGATAGTTCATGTGCTTCTAAACTAGACAGTTTCTTATTTCAAGCAGTGTTATCAAAGGCACGCTTAAGCCCTAAAGCGAGACTGAAAACGAGTTGAGCGGTTTGCATCGCTTTATGTGTGCTTCACTGTCGTCATCAAGTTTCTAAGACATACTTTTTTTTTTCAATGACCCTTTTCTGAAGAGGTGACACTAAACAATTGTTGTTTCACTTTTATCGTAATTATTTTTCAATTTCTTTTTTCATATATTCGTCATTCATGCTTATAACTATTAGTATTGGACTAAGCATAAATATTTACATTTATGCTTTTTTTGCGCCTTTTTTCATTGAAGCCCACACTTTTATTTGCGCTTTAAGCCCCAAACAGACCTTAGAGTTTTTTGCGTTTTTTTCTTTTGATAACACTGCTTTCAGGGACGTGGGATGAACATTTCAATTGCATTAAACAAAGAGTTCTTCCCAGAGCCACCTCAGATCATTGTCCAATTATTTTAGAATGTGGTGATTGAGGAAAGAGAAAAGGATACTTCAAGTTTGAAAACATGTAGTTTGAACATAAAGAATTCATTGACTTGATCAAGAATTGGTGGGGTTCATATGCAGTTGTTGCGGAACCTGATGCGATCCTTGCAAAAAAGATGGTTTTGTTGAAAGAAGACCTGAAAAAGTGGAACAACGAGGTATATGGAAAGTTGGAAGAAAGAAGAAACAAAGCATTTGCTATATTGCAGCAACTAGAACATGGCGCAGGAGGAATATTTCTACTGAACAACAAGCAGAATTTGAGGCACAAAGGGCATCAATCAAGAAAGAATGGGAAGAGGTAGCTAAGGCTGAAGAAATCTCTTGGAGACAGAAGTCTAGATCCTTGTGGATTAAACATGGAAATAAAAATACTAAATCCTTCAACAAACTGGCCAATCCTCACAAAAGATTTACTAGCATTGATAAATTAGCTATTGGGAAGAGCTAGTGGAGGATGAGGCTATGAGCAGACCATTAAAGTTCATATCTTGGACTTGTACAAAATTTGTTTAGTGAATCCGAATATCAGAGACCCAATTGGGAGGAGTGATAGTGTTAAAAGGCTGTCTAATGGAGAGGAGTGATAGTGTTAAAAGGCTGTCTAATGGAGAAGAGGATTGGATAGAAGTGCCTTTCACAATGAAGGAACTAGAAGAGGTTATAGAATCTACCGCAGGAGAAAATAGAGCTGGTGGTTTTAACCTGTATTTCTTTCAAAAATGTTGTAGTACTGTTAAATGGCTGTTTGAGGAGTGCTTTTTACAAGAAAGGATCTTTTGTAAAGAGTTTGAATTCAATGTTCATTACTCTAATCCCTAAAAGGAAAAGAAAAATGTTGGTTAAAGATTTCAAACCTATTAGCCTTCTGGGCAGTGTATACAAAATCATATCCAAGTTTCAGCAGAAAGACTTTAGATAGTTATCAGTGACTTGATTTCTCCTAATCAGAATGCTTTTATCAAAGGAAGACAAATATTGATGCTGCAATGGTAGCTAATGAAAGCCTTGATGATTTGATAAGAAGGAAGAAAAAGCATTGCCTATTGAACCTTTTGAGGCAGATGAACTTCGGCAAGAAATGGACAGAATGGATCAGATTTTGCATCTCGACGGTGAGATTTTCCATCTTAATCAATGTTGACCCTTAAGGTTATTTGAGCTCTTATAAAGGCCTAAGACATTGGGATCCCTTGTCTCCTTATCTATTTGTTCTAGTAATGGAAATTCTCAATGCAATGTTAAGGAAAGCAAAATGCTTCGGTTGGTTATGGGGTTTAAAAGATAGACAGAAATGATCAGGAAGGCATGATGCTTAATCATATCCTTTATGAAGGTGATTCTTTTCTTTTTGTGAGGCTGATAGAGATCAAATTTTGTATTTGAGAGGAATTTTGTTATGTTTTGAGGCAATTACCGGCCAGAAAATAAATTTGGCTAAGAGTAACATTTTTTAATATTAATGCTGATGATTGTGTTGAAGAGCTGGCAGCCATTTTGGGATGTAAAGTCTATAAATATTCCATTACTTATTTGGGGCTTCCATTTGGGGTGAAGAGAAAAGACAAGATCATGTGGCAAGGGACTATTGATCGATGTAACAAGAAGTTGACTCCTTGGAAAAAACAATACTTGTCCTTTGGGGGGAAGGATTATCTTAATTAATATTAATAGTGTCTTGGATGTAATCCCTACATATATGATGTCTCTATTTAAAAGGCTTGTAGAAGTTGAAAAGAGGTTGGATTTCATAGTAGACAATTTTTATGGAATGAAAATGCAATCAAAAGGAAAACTCATTTGGTGAAGTGGTAGTTGGTCATGGGAGATAAGAAGTGTCACGCCCCAAGTTTACCCCTGGAGTAACACGGTATTTGGAACCATGAGTGGCGCAAGTTAACCCTTAGCCTGACATGAGTCATAAAACATATACTTGAAAGATAATGCGGAAGCTAAAACATGAGCTGACTTTTTTATGAATTAAAATAAAATAAAACTTTATTATTAGATAAATAGAGTTGTATAAAATAAAACTGACTGTCTGTCTATGAAACCTTTACTCATAACTGATGAGTTGTAAGGATAAACCCTAGCAAACTCTAAAATAGTAGGACTTGGAAGTGAAAATAAGTATAAAATAAAGAAACTTAAACAAAATGATCATCCTCGGATGAATGAGGGATACCCATCGCTGACTAGAATCTACTTGTGCTTACTATCTATTAATTGAGAGAAGTACCTGCATGTACATTATAAATAATGCAAGCAAAGAGTATGCCTCAGTACTTTGAATGTACTAGTATGAGGCATGGATATGCTACGTAAAATAATTTAAAGTATGATACTGAACTGAAGAGATAAAACCGGACATATAATTGTATCATGAAAACTAATATGCACCGACTCACCCTTTTTATCATGAAATATAACTGAAAACTGTGTAAGTGATAATACTGAAATACTTTAGTGACTTATGCATTATATGCTTTACTGAAAATTAAACATATGTGGAACATGGGTGAAAGTTTCTTATAACCGACAAACGTATCCAACGTAATAACCCTACGTCGGGTGAGTTTCTTCAAACCTTGCCATGATAAGAAGGATACATGGACTGTAACAGTGATCGATCAAATAGCCTCTTCGGCTAACCACTTGGGCAAAGGCCTCTTGGGTTCATACCTATGTTAGCAAATTTAATTCTGGGATTTGGGGTGTCAGTCTCAAATATGGAAATTGACAATAGTCCCCAGGGTATCAGTCTCAAAGCTAGAAAGTGACAGTAGTCCCCATCTGCTCAGTGCTAAATAATCCTCCCAAAACATAATAAGTTTATAAATACTTGACAACTTGCAAGAACTCATTAAGAATCATATCATTCATGTACTTGTTACATTTATAAAGAGAGTTCATATTTCTTGCAAGCTCATAACCTTGTTATATCATGAATCATAATTTCTCATACTTGTCATAAAATCATGCTAAAATCATGAGTCATAAAATCATGGAGAATCATCATGCTAAGATTATACCTTTAGGGAATGAGGAACCAATAAGTAAATTCACGGGGTTTGTCTAAAATCAACAAAATCATATAAAATTTCATATTAAATCATGTATGATAACTGTTACAGAATCATAGAATATTACAGAATCATAGTAATTTAGGTAAGTGTATATTTAGGTGATTGTATAAAT
>JBDJHY010000078.1:7444160-7455901 GCA_039654485.1 Withania somnifera
AAGCTCACTATCTGCCTGCTCTTTCAGTCAATAGTCCAAGGTAATAGGCTCGGGCCCATGGGCTTATTTTAGTTGTCAGGTAGGCATGTTCCGTTCCATAGTCGAACCCATGTGTCTACCGGGGAATTCAAAGTAAAGGAACTTATCACCGTAATCTCGTTTATATTCACTCCAAAAGCTTCTTCCATAGTAGAGATGACCACCTTCTAGTCTCTGTTAAGGAAGGCTTTTGCTTCCCCCCTCCTTCTAGATGGCCGATCAGACACCTCTTTAATAGCCCATTGTCCTGACTATCATCTTGGCACACAACCTCTATATTGCCTTCCTTATGTTTGATTTCCGCTTCGTTGAGCTTGTTGGATTGCAATTTGCTTTATTTGCTCTTTTATAATATTTTAATACTTTAAAAAGAGCAGTTTGGTGCACTAAGCTCCGATTATACGTAGGGTTGGGGAAGGTCCCGACCACAAGGAGCTATTGTACGCAGCCTTATCTTGCATTTTTGCCCTATGCTGTTTCTAAGGATCAAACCCGTGGCCTGCTGGTCACATAGAATCAACTTTACCGGTTACTCCAAGGCTCCCCTTCTAGTACCTAATAAAACTAATTTTTTCTTTATTCTAGCTATATATTATATCAAATAAAAAAGTATCTTTTTGAAAATATTTTGACTAGATTTCTTATGGATCAATTAGACTACATATCAACCCAATCTTTTATGTGTTGAAATGGGTTGGGCTATGATAGACAGAGCTAATAAATGGCCGGATAAGTAACCAATCCAAACTTGAGTGGTATATGTTTTCATAAACCAATTTTACCATCTCTATCCACCACCACCAGAGAAATAACAGACCAACTTTGAAATCACCCTTACTTCATTATAAAAAATTTCACATACCAAAGCTAGTGGACTGTGAGTCTTCCCAATTGAACTTGTTTGTTGCTTTGAACTAATCTAAATGTCTCAGTAGGCTGCTATGGACTTCTTTCAACCATGGACTAAAGAAGCTCTCTTTCAACTTTTTTCAATTTTGTTTTTGATATGATTATTTCTGCCGTATGCAATGAAATTGCAGAACCATACAACATTTCTAGAAAATTCCCTTCTTGTATATTCCAATAAGGTGTAACACAGTAGAAAAGAGGGATCGTACTATTCGAGCCATTTTTTCTTGACTCGAAATGGGAGCAGGTTTGAGAAAGAACCATTGAAAGTCTCTCTAACGATATGATGTTGGAGACAATGCAAATATGGCAGTTCCGGCAATCAAAACAACATCATTGATCTATCGAAGAAGAGATGGATATAAGATATAAATTTGATTGGTTCGGTCATTAGGTTCTTATCATTGAACCCATTAAACTTTTAAATTTACAGGTCGTTTTCTTTTAACATATATAGCTATATTTCATGTTGAAGGCATTGGAATCTGTTGAACCATTTGACTGCATCCTATATCATCCTCTATTATTAGTTTAAACATACGCATTTGATTTAATAATATAAAATTTTACGGTGATGAAAGAAAAACAGGAATACTTTGAAGAAAGAAAAATAGGAATTTTAATGAACAGACTTGAAAATTTTGACTGATGCAAGACTAGGACAACCACAATTCAGGACACGAGTCAAATTACTGACTAACGCAAGACTGGAAGGACAACCAGGGATATGAAGAACAAAATTTATAGTGATAGAGAATAGGGGATTAGCTTGTCCAACTCCTTTTGCTTTGGTTGGATCCCATTGGCTAAAGTGACAGCCGAAAGAGAATGCGAAAAAATAATATTTCAAAGTAAGTGATTTATCACCAAAAAAAATGATCAGAAGCACTAGAGTCGCAACCCATGATCCAAGGGTATGAGACTCTGCGACCGAGGCTACTTGTAGAGATGTCTACTCAGTTGGTCAATACCGAAGATACTCATTATATTCCTCTTTATATAAATAAACCTGTTGATTACCTGTACTGCAGTCTAAACAACATGAGCATTCTAGTATTGTTGACCATGCCAAGAATAACATACTTCGTGAGTGTGTCTAAACCTGTTCCAATAACTACAATTAGGTTGAGATCTTCCTAAGCGACGTCATCTTCATCAATTCTTTATGAGTTGTGATGTTTGATTTTCTTATCTCCACATTAAGGACTTTGAATTAAACATAGGACTAAAACTTCCACTTCTCATGTTTTTGGAGCCAAAAATATCTCACCCAAAAAGACATCTTTTGAAATTTGACTTGAAAGCAACAAGAAAGAATCTGGTTGTTTAAAAATTCAGATCTCGTCGAAAAAAAAGTGACTGGATCTTGAAGTAAATGGTATGTATCAGCTCAGAATCTCTGCAAGACACTGACAGTAAAATAAATCTTGGAAAAATGGCGGAAAATAGTGTTCAAGTCGCTGGAATTAGGGTTCCGGCGGTTGGAATCTAGGGAGAACTGCAGGAATTTGGTTGGAATCTCTTGATGACCTCAGCAGAAAAAAAGAAGCTAAAGTGACCGGATGTTTTCTCAGGCACACGCGTCAGTTGCGCTGTTGATGTCAAATCTCTGACGGGCGCGTTAGGCCACGTCGGTGGTTTCTTTCAGAGATTTTCTGTGGGGTTTGGTTGCTGATACCTACTGGACACTATGTTGATGTTAATTCTCACAAACCATCGGGGGAGAGGGGCCTGACACTGGTTAGATCTAAAAGTCACCAGAAAGAAGGTGCGGTGACTGATTTTTTTGTCTAGGATATTTCTCACGGTATCTTTGATATCATGTGAGAAATATAGGAGAAAAATATTATTGAATTGTATCTTTATTATTACACTAAGCCCCATTTATAGACGGTATGTTACAATTCTTCTCCAAGTAGGATACTATATACAAATCATATTCCTATTCCTATTCTAGCATATTCATTTTTAACTTTAATGTGATGTTTTCCATATAAAAAAAAACTTGTCAACCAATATTTTGATGCTTTATTTCACTGTCATTAATATAAAACAGAAGTCCAAAGTTAACAATAGTTAAGTGCCAAAATATATTTTTGTTAGATTATATGGAGTGATTGGAAGCTACATGACAGTAGAAAGCCCTTGCCGTTAGACCCAAAAATGAGTAAACATTGAACAAATAATTCCGTTTCATTTATTAAAGAATGATTTGTTAAACTTCGGAAGCTATTTTGGCTAAAGTTAACACCCAAGTATTTGTTCCATTTGTCATACTCCATTTGATATTGAGACATCGGAAAAAGAGAAAGACAATTTGGAAGTAATGTCTTGATTATTCCCTCCGGCTAATGGGATTAAATTGTTATTACAAAGATTTTGGGTATATACACAATCTCCTAATTGCCTAATTGCTGGGATTTCAGAATATTACCATATCTACACTACTAACTATACCATATTTATCACTTGTCGTCAAGCTGGAGCATATAAGTTATATGTTCGTCGTTCGCAACAATATAGTCAAGTTTGGATCCTCAGAGCTATTTTATGAAAACATTTGCCATTTGATCTTTTGAGTTGACAAAACTTTTGACGATTTATCCAGACTCAATCTTCTCTTGAATGAGTGACAATGTATCTCAACGTGCTTCGTTCTTTCACGAAACACAACATTAGAAATGATATTTATTGTAACTTGGTCAACATAAATTAATTTCACCAACTCCTCCCATCTTCAATTCTTGGAGAAGTTGTCATATAAGTTCACATGTAGTCAATACCATAGCTCAATACTCGGTTTTGTGCTTGATCTAGCCATGACATCTTGCTTTTTGCTTTTCGCGGATATTAGATTGCCTCCCATTATAACATCACAACCTGAAGTGGATTGCTTATTAGGAGGATGTCCGACCCAATCTACATCAGGGTACCCAACAATGTGGGTGTGCCCTTTGTCTTCATAGCTTGTGCTAGAGAGCTTTTGATATATTACACAATGTGAATCTTTGTATTCCAAAGTTATATGACAAGGTGATTGCAGAAACTGGCTAACTACACTAACAACAAATGAGATGTTTGGTCATGTGACTGTAAGGTATTTCATTTTTCCATAAAGTCTCCGACAGTTGCTAGAATCTTTTAGAGGCTCCTTTTGTCCTCGAAACAACTTATCCTTTATTTGGATGGTGGTTATCCATGGTTTCATAATGTACTATATTATATTGTATTGTATTGTAATGTATTGTAAGTATAATGTTTGAATAGACTAATATAGTTTGCTGTTTTTTCATAATATACTATATTGTACTGTGTTGTTTGGTTTGATTGTATGGTGCTATATCGTAGTTCGTAAGTTTACTAAAATGTCCTTAATTATTATAAATGTTAAATTTATCAATAATTACCAATAAAATAATAAGACAATTTCTTTTCGCTAATTTGTCACACATTATGCCATATATATATATTGTACTGTTGAATTCTTGCATATTGCAACATAATTAATGAATTAAAGCCAAATCACAAAATGAGATAGAAAACAAAGAAAAGGAGGGACCAGAAAATCAAACCTAGAGGCAGAAGAAAGAACGCAGAATACGTAGGGGTAGGATATTTTGGTGGACACAAATAATATAGGGTAACGGGTAAAATAGAATTATGTAATATTAAGTTGGGGCATAACTGGAAAGAGAAAATAGATTACCATGGGATACCACTAAATCAATGGTAATATAAAGTGGGCCTTTTCATAGCTATTTAATCATGGATTAGACCATACCATATCATTTATTATAAATTACAATCAAAACAAACATGGTACTAATACAAACCCTATAACACCACCAACTTGTTAGCATTTGGATCCTTGGGAGTACCCATATGTTTGCAATCAAACATACTAGTGTTGTTCAAAATATTTAAGACATTTTCTTTGTGTAATAGCTATATGTCAGACTATGCCACTTGAATACCTAGAAACAATTTCAGCTAGCCCAAATCCTTAATATGAAAGTGACTTGGAAGGTGTTGTTTGAGTTGAGAAATACCTTTATCATCATCCATCCGATAACAATATCATCAATATAAACAAGTAAAAAGATACGTTTGTCATGAGATGAATGCCTATAAAGTACAAAGTAATAACTTCTGTTCGGATTATTCCAAATTGTTGAACAATAGGTCGAAAACGATCTAACCACGCTCTACTAGATTTCTTGAGACCATTAAGGGATCAACGAAGTCTACATGCTAGTCCAGACTCCCCGTAAGCAATAACCCTTGGTGTTTGCTCTATATAAATCAATTCAGCCAGTTTTCCGAAAAGGAATGCATTTTTAATGTCCAGCTGGAATAGGGGCCAATGCTTTATTGCTGGCACATAGATGAAAAGTTGGAAAAAAACCATCTTGGCAATTGGTAAGGAAGTATCTCTATAGTAAATGGCTTAAATCTTAGTGTATCCCTAAGCAACCGATGTCAGTTTGAGAAGGTCAACAACTCCATTCGAACGTACCTTAACTGTGCATTGCCAATGACAATCAGTGGTTTTGCCTTCAGGTAAAGGAACAATCTCCCTAATTACCATTATCATTCAAAGCAATGCCAACCCGGATAAACTAGTGCTTCTACCATGGTTTTGAGAACTTTGATAGTGGATAAGCTAGCAATGAAGGTGACAAATGATGATAACTTAAATAAGTATAAACATGAGTTTGATTGACAGTGATTCTAGTATCTTTGCTAAGAGCAATGGGAAGATTATTTGATGAGTGAGACTGAAGGAGTCATTATTGGAGCAGGTAATGAGTCACCATGAGTGCTTTGTGTGTTTGTATCAAAGTTAGAAATAGTAATTAGATTAGCTTAGAAGGAGGATGAGGTTGTCGATAATAGATTTTAAGAGTTGGGGTTGGAACTTTTGGAATTGAAACATCTCTGGAGTGCCTCTTTTAATTTGGAATGGATAGCAGGTACAATCCCTGTGACTCATGTCTTTTACAACACATTTCGGGTTTTTGGTTAATTTGCTAATGAAAATAAGATTATATGGACATTCAGGTGCAAATAGGACCAACTTTTAAAGGTATGGAAGGTGGAGGGTGAGCTATGCCTATCCTTTTCACAGTAATCTTTGATCCATTAGCCAAAGTAACAGAAGAAGATAGAAAGGGTAGTAAGAGTGGAGAGAGTACTTTTGTTACCAGAAATATGGTCAAAAGCACTAGAATCAAGAAACCATTGTTCCTGAGATGATTGCTGTGCAACATAATTAAAGGAGTTATTGCATTGCGCTAGCAACTTTTGAAGTTGATGACTGTTATCTTGATGCTTGGTATTGAAGGTAGTCATTCTAGTCAAATCCAGTTAAAGTGAGAGTGAGATTATCAATCCCTTGCATCAGGTGTGGGTAAAATATTATCTTCATTATAAGACACATTTGCTGCACGTCGACGATCATTATTGCGTGAAGGATTACCATGAAGAACCAACATTTCTCTCTTACAGGTCTTCCCTTGTTACAATGAGTGCAATGTTTATTGTTCATCCATTTTCCTTTTCGATGTCCACCTTGAAAAATGTTAGTTTGAGCAGCCGTGATGGATGCATTATAGGAATTTACCTCGGATGCTGCAGATGTGATGCACAGTAATCTAGAAAATACTTCTTCCAAGATAGGAACAGATGTACTAGAAAGGATTTGGTCACGAACTGAGGTGAGATTTTCTCTCAACTGAATCAATGTCAACAACATAAAGAATCTGTCTCTTTCTGTGTCTTGATTATCCAATTTGGTAGTGGAAGGCATAAAAGAATCAAATTTGTCGCACCCAAGGATGTGGCTTATTGGTCAATGAAGTGGGTTAAAGAATGGTGAGGTCTAAGGTCTCAGGTTCAGGTGATTCTTCCCATCTGTTCTAGTCTTGGTGACAAAGTTACATGGTACCTGTTGCTGGTGGGTGCTGGCAGGTATCCCATGGATTTGATTGAGGTGCGCGAAAGCTGGCTCGAACACCACAATCATCAAAAAAAATAAAAGAATCAAATTTCTCCTTCAAGGATTATACCTGACCCGAATAACTTGTCATGTCTTGTTGATTCTGTTTTAGATGAACAATAACTGAAACAACTTTATGAATCAGTTGAATGTCATTTACTTATAGAAAAAAAAAATCAGCTGTATGCCATTTGTGTACAAAGTTTTGGCTTTGTTCCACACTTCAACAAGTCTTACAAGACTGAAACAAATTTAAACAACCTAGGATCAAGTAAATTCCACAAAATACCATACAATTGTGCATCTATTTCACAGATAGAACTTGCTTGCTTTCATGAGAAATGATTTTAAGCAATTTTCAGGGTAAGTATGTTACCAGTCGAAATCTGAGAGACCGGTTGTACCGTGAGCTGGAAAGAAATCTAGCAATGAAAGTTGAAGATGGTGAAACTGCAGATACATTTATTGTCAGTGGACGTGGTACTTTGCATATTACCATCCTGATAGAGAACATGTAAGAAAAGGCTATCACATACCCTGGACCCTGCTATCTTACTCATACTAACGGTCAGAAATGTTCAGGCGAAGGGAAGGATATGAGTTCATGGTGGGACCTCCTAAAGTGATAAATAAGAAAGAGGATGACAAGTTGCTGGAACCTTATGAGGTAATCCTTGACTGAGTTTGCTTTGTGTATAACTGGACGATATGGATAATGCACATAAGTTGAAATCATTTTCAATTGGCATAATACATAAATGTGCCCTTTAACTTGACCTCAAGTTATAACGAAAACTTTTGACTTTGGATGTGCACTAGTAGGGACTTAAACTTATACAGAGTTGAACAAGTCGACACACTTGTCCTACATGAAAATTTTGCATCCTATAGGGTGTCCGACTTGTATTATGCCACGTAGGATGTGTATGCCTGGTTGCTCAACTTTATGCAAGTTTAAGTACCTACTTGTACACACCAAGGTTAAAGGTTATAGTTATAATTTGAGGCCAAGTTAAACTTCATGTTTATGTATTATCCCTTTTCAATATATTATTTGTTTTGTCTTCTGGTAGCAATATGGTAAGATCTCATGATTTTCCTATTATTTCCACCCAAGGCCTCCAACCCCGATAAGACATCAAAGAATCTGTAATAGGTATTCCAAATGGCTTGAAATTAAAATCATTATCCAATTATATACATCTCGATGATTACAATAGACCCTTTGGTTTGGCCCTTTCCCGGATCCCACACATAGCGGGAGCTTGGTGCACCGGGCTGCCCTTTTTGTTTTTAATACGTCTCAGAGATGGTCAAATATTGCTTTGTGGTCCTGTTTCTCTGTTGAACTTGTATACTAGGAAAGTAATGTTTAATCTCTATCAATTTTTAGGCCTGGATTTTATATTCTATATTTGCAGATTGCTACTGTTGAGGTTCCTGAAGAACACATGGGGTCTGTGGTTGAACTTCTGGGGAAGAGGCGTGGGCAGATGTTTGATATGCAAGGGCTTGGGTAAGTAAAAATTGAATGATGACAGGATATTTTCCAGAATAATAAATTGGTAAAAGATTCTGTTAGCTTAGTAGAGTAGGTTTGGCATCATGGTACGCGGTAACAGGATAGTTAGATAAGTCCAACTGTAAATATTTGCAAAGAAATCATGAATTTTACACTAGGAAGTTAAATGGAGCCTGTTCTTTGCCAACATCATTTCAAGCATAGATTGAAAAAATGGCTTTCGGAATAACTTATACAATCCTACTGGTCCTTAAATTATATCCTTCCTACCTAGATCTGGCAATTCAATAATGTGTTGTCTTCTGAGATAATTGTACGTTGTTAACTAGAAAAATATTCTAATTGTGCTGAAAGCTGCGAGTCCGATTAACTTGCTTCCGATTACCGTTTTGATCCATTGTCGTGAGGGAAAAAAATGAAATGCTTCTTATAATTATTGCTATAGATATTCAACAAAACTGTTTTGGTTTATGTTATTAGCTCTTTAATATACACATTTAGTGAAAATTTTGCCTTTCGACACGTAGCACAAGGAAAATGATGTGTGTGTATATATATACACCCACACCCACACCCACACCCACACCCACACCCACACCCACACCCACACCCACACCCACATCCACACCCAAATGTGTGTGTGGCGCGTGTGAGATCTAAGTTTGCTCGGACTCTTCATAAGTGTCGGCCGGTTGTTGCCTCCCACAACACACACGAAAGAGGACATGGTCATATGCAATAATATGGTTGTAAACAATCAGGTTGTCAATCTTTAGGGACTTGTTGCTGACAAGATAATGTTATTCTATTATGATTATGATTTTTAAGTGTTGTTATTTCCACGAGGAGAGAGTTGCTTTTTGAGATTTTGGAGTTGTTCACAAAGTTGTTAAAGGCCTAGAGTTACGGCTCTTGCATAGTACCACCATAACTATATACATTGTTCAACCATGATTAAGATATCTATGGAATTGCTTAATCACAGGCTTAATAGTATGGTCATGGGTTATGCTCCCAGGCACGACTTACGAGGCCTAGGTAGTAGTAGCCTTTACGGGAGATTCAGTTGGAGTTTAGGTGTCTTTTCCAGCGATAACACCGGAGTCGGAGCAATGGAAGACAATACAATATATTACAATTCAGGGTTCAAATCATTCGAAATCACTAAATGCAGCTCAGGAGAGTATTCATGGTACAAGTGGGTGGAATGCAGCAGGTATTTAATATGAAGAGTAAAGATCAGCAGTAAAGTATTAAGGTGGTTGGTTTCAGTATTTATTGAAGCATCTAAAACACATGAGAATATAGTGAAAAGATGGAAAATGAAGGACCATTTCTCTGAGTTCTTCTGCTCATTAAAGTATAACGAGAATGGAAGGTACATAAGCTTTATTGCTTTACAAGGTCAAAAGAAATCAATAGTATTACACCAGAGAGCTCACACAAAGGAGGATGGGGGAATATAGCACATAAAATGGCGAAGATCTTGGATGAGCCAGAGAAAATACAGGAGACTCAGATAACACCCACACCCAAGCTGACAACATCCTTCAAGGAGGCCTGCTCTGGACAACAGAAGCGCTGAAGAAGGGGAAGTTGCAGACAGAGGTAGACAACATAAGAATCATAGGAGGCTCATCAGCAGTGGAGAGAAGGATCTTCTAAGCAGGTGCGTAGTTGGAAAATTCCAGTCAACACAGGAGGCTCCAACTTTGAATGACGTGAGAAGGGGGCTTGCATTACATGGAAAACAGCTGCTGGGGTCGGTGTTTATGCAATGAGTGATGGCCAATTCCTATTCGAATTTCCCTCAAGGAAAATCGCGGAGCATATCCAATCCGGATTTTGGATCTAGAGAAAGATGAAGCTAGAACTCGACTGGTGGAGTCTGACCACTGGCTGCCTGCCGGAAGAAATCTGAAGGGACTGGATATGGATTCGGATCCTAGATCTACTACTGAGCATGTGGTCAAACAAGATGTTCAAATAGATTGTCGACCGATGCGGCGATTTCATTGAAACAGAGGAAGAGACAACCCTAAAGAATCATCTTCACTGAGCTCGAATCAAAGTTCACGGAGATGGGAAAAAAGTTCCGAGAGAGATAGAACTGACCAGTGATGGATTCGTTTACACATTTGCAATTTGGGTTGAATCGCCGGTAACCATCAGAGCAGAGAAAGAGAAAGGAGAGTTGACAGGTCTTTGTCCAGAGGATATAAGGATGTCTGATGCGGTAGAATTAATACTCAAAAGAAATGGATGATGGTTTCAGATATATCAAGCAACTTGTACTACAAAGAGTGACTACAGGTCATACTCCCATTATGTTACAGTGTGGAGAATGGGAAAAATCAAATTCTTACTTCAAGTTTGAGAAGTGGTATCAGAAGGATTCAAGGAGAGGGTGAAGGATTGGTGGGATTCTTTCAAGTATGAGGGCAGTCCCGACTTTCTTCTAATGGAAAAATTGAAAGCCCTAAAAATCAAGCTAAAGGAGTGAAGCAAGACAAGACATGGGAACTTAGGGACACAAAAACAAATGGTATTGGCACAGCTAGAAGAAATAGAGAAGATACAGGAGAACAGAGCCTTGCAGGAGGAGGAGATTGCTTCCAGAGTAACCCTTACAATGGAATTTGAAGACATATCAAGAAAGGAGGAGACTGCTTGGAGGCAGAGATCCAGAGAAACATGGCTAAAAGAAGGGGATAGAAACACAAGCTTTTTCCAAAAAAAATTGCAAATATTCACAGGAGATGCAATACCGTTGATAAGTTGAAGGTGGATGGTGGAGGATCCAGGAGAGGTGAAGAGAGAGATAGTTGCATACTATGAAAAATTATACACAGAAACAGAGGCATGGAGACCACAACTAGAAATAGATAACTGCCCGAGAATCAGTGACGAGGAAAACTTGCTTCTGATGGCACTTTTTGTGTAACAGGAAATTTTGGAAAGCATTAAAGCTTGTGCAGGGGACAAGGCACCTGGACCGGATGGATACTCTATGGAGTTCTTCAAGCCGTGTTGGGAAATTACTAGAGCAGATCTTGTAGCAGCAGTTCAGAATTTTCACGAGTCAGGTTTCTTTGAGAAAAGTATGAGTGCTACTTTTGTAGCATTGATTTCAAAGAAAGCAGGGGCAGAAGAACTAACTAACTAACTGATTGCAGACCCATAAGCTTAATTTGGGGAGTGTACAAGATCATAGCCAGGCTCTTGGCAGAAAGGCTGAAGAAGGTAATTCATGGTTTGGTTGATAGATTACAA
>JBDJHY010000078.1:7461861-7471872 GCA_039654485.1 Withania somnifera
CGTTTGTTAAAAATATTGACCCACAAAAACATATATAACAATCAAACGAATGGCTTAAGGACCAAACCACTAGTCGAAGACTTCACAGAAAAGCTCTAAAATTCAAGAAAAGCCTCAAAAACCGCAAAAATAAAGGATCATTACAAATATAATATGTTCGCCTGTATATCTTATATTTCCTCTAGTTGTACAACACAATTTTTTGGTTATTGTATGATTTGACACATCTTGCAGCCAGCGTCCATCACCCGGCCTCAAAAGCTCTAAAATTCAAAAAAGCCTCAAAAACCGCAAAAATAAGGTTCGTTACAAATATAATATGTTGGCTTGTATATCTTATATTTCCTCACGTTGTACCACACAATTTTTTGGTTATTGTATGATTTGAGACATCTTGCAGCCAGCTTACATCACCCGGCCTCCAAAGCTCTCTATACACCACCCTGATCCACTTTTACATTTCAACTTTTGTCTCATAAAATTCACAGGTCATAGCTGTACGTTTCCCGATTTATCGAGGCCGTGCATTTGTATAGTCTATTTCCGGAAACAATGGCGAAGAGGTCAGCGAGAGTTGGAAGAAGGGACGAGCTACCGTCGCCGTCGATTTTGACTCGAGCTGTGGACTCAGTATTCGATTTCGCCCGATTCGCTGAATTCGAGATCCTCTTTGTCCTTTTTTCTCTTGTAGCCTATGTGATATTCAAGGATCTGGTTAGCTTCTCCCTCTCTTCCTTTCCTGCATCATCCTTTCATCTTTCTCTTCTTTTATTGCGTTTTTGAAAGTGCTTATATTTTCAGATACTCCATATTTATGCCCACTTTGATTGGTTTAGATAAGATTTTTTCCTTGATTGTGGAAACGCGATAAGGTATTAGATTGTTGTGATTTCAGATTTATGGTAATTATTCAAATGTTACATATGGCGAGTCTAGAAAAAAACAAGAGTGTGATATGGCCCGCTCAGCTAATACAGGTGTGATAGCAAAATAGCATGATGAATGGTTTCAACTTTGGTTCTTTGTTATACCTAGCAATTTTAGAGATCACTGCATCAGTTGGGGAAAACTGGTTCTTATATTCTTTTATTGACAGAACGAAGTAGACAGTACCAGCAAGTGTCAGCTTCTGGATCCAAGGTTTAAAGTCTTCTCCTTTAAAGACTTCAGGCACTTGTATAATTTTCTAGATCCCAAGACCCTGAATTCTCTAGATGGGATAAATTAAGGCATGCTTTTGCTCAAATACTTCTAATCAGATCACTGGAAAGATAAGTGAAGCAGATTAAGGAGCACTGCCAGATTCTCAAAGGCATGTGGAATTAAAACATAATGACTCATACTGCCATTGGTATATCATCTTCTGTAATCCTCAGCAACAAAACCGGAATATAAAAGCTGCGGGGATTTAGTTCAGGAGCACTGGAGTTGGTAAACTTGCTGGGTTTGTTTAGATGTCATAATGCAACATCATGTCCAATTTAACTAAATCGGTCCAATTTTAGTGCATACAAAGGGGTAAACCACACAAATAGAGGTGTTATGAAAACTTTACTTCTAGAGTAGAAGTGATACTTAAGATGTTCAATTTCTGTAGCCAAAAGTAAAACAATTTTTGTTTGATAAGGTAGAGATTACTTCTATGTAAGATTGTTTTTTGATAAAACAAAAACTGCACATTTCATTTTCAGTCTGACAAAGCTCATCCAACAAAAGCTATTTTGTTCGTTCCTCTCCAAATTGCCCATACATCCAAGTTACATGTCTTTTCTTTTCCTGATTCCTTCTCTGCTCATAAAAAAATTCTCCACAGTGCCTAGAGTGAAGTAGGTATTCCTCTTGTGTTCAGCATCTTAATCCACAACAAACGGACCACATCACCGCCTGCTTTCTTATACAAATATCAGCATGTACAATTCTCCTTTTTAGGTTTTGTGGTCTGAGATTACTAGCCATATAGCTGTCCGTGCAGGCAGCCTTAACCGGTATCTAGGTAACCATGCAGCCTTTGCTGGGAAAAATTATTTCCCTCACTCAATTCATTGAGATGATACCTGATGAATGGCACTCTCATCCCTAGCCTTTAACGTAGCAGAATAGGGTGCATGAAGAATAGCACTCTCATCCATCTACATAATCCAAACAAAAGGAAATGCAACAACATACCCAGTATATCCCCACAAAGTGGGGTCTAGGAAGGTAAAGTGTGTCAGTCTGTACCACTACCTTAGAAGTGAGGTAGAAAAGTTGTTTCCGATAGACTCTCGGCTTACGGAAAAAATAAGAAATAATATATAGTAACAGAATGACAGCTACCTTAGAGTGAGGTAGAGAGTCTGGTTCGGGTAGACCCTCGACTTACTAAAGAACATGAAACAATCTATAGTAACAAAATGACAGCTAATAGTAAAGACAATGCTACCGCAGAATTCTAACATAATCAATCTATCCTAAACAACAAACATCAATATAACTTCAAGGATAAGACACTACAAACATCGCACTACGGCTACTACTAACATGATAAACAAAACAAAGCACACCTCCTTACTAGCAAGAACTCACTTCTTCCTGCTAACTTTCCACCCTAATTCGCGTCCTTTACACTTTTTTATTTAGGGTCATGTCCTCGATAAGCTGTAACTGCTTTATGTCATGTCTAATTACCTCCTTAAATACTTCTTCGGTCCATCTCTACCTTACTTGAAATCACCTAATCCCAACCTCTCACTGGAGCCCCTCCTCATCATATGCCCGAATCATCTCAACCTTGCTTTTCGCATCTTGTCTTCTACCGAACTCACTCCCACCTTGTCACGAATAACCTCATTCCTAATTCTATCACTCCTAGCAGCTCCGCTGATTCATCGCAACATTTTCATTTTTGCCACCTTCATCTTTTGGATGTGAGTTTTCAAACAAAAGAAAATGAAAGGGAGAAAATTGAAAACTTTTTTAATTACGAAGTCGGATTGACTAGCGGTTTGTTTTTATGGAAACTAGACTCACATACCTTTAATTTGATATGCTGTAAATCTTACTCAGGAATTTGCATCATGGCTTGCAATCCACTCCTACCTGTCCCTCCTCTTGTTATCCTCAATCTTATGAGGTTGACAACCCTATGCTCATAACACTATGATTCCAGTAGAAACAATAGTGTGTACGTATGAAGGGTCGAGTCCAATCCACCTATCAGACAATGACCAATAGATTCTAATAAAACATCAGTAAACATATGACACATACAAGTGGTCTATATATATAATTTTGAAAACCGTATAACTGACATACTCATCAGGACAGGCACCACCTACCCATTATGTCTTAATATGACTCAACTGACTCCATATAAAGGTGAAGCTCACTACCTCAACAACTGAACTGTAAGCAAGTGCCTAGTAGGTGGTCTTTTATCTTTTACCTTTGAACCTGAGGGACGTGAGTATGTATACAACGTGTACTCTTATGTTAAGAGAACGAATAACATAAGGCATATATTATTACTTAGATGAAGAAAGCTAAAAGAACGTATGAGAACTATGAAAACATCCTATGGAGCACATGCCATGTCTTACTATTTGATGCATTTGACTTGTTTTTGCAATTATTCATTGTAACCTTAGGGTTCGTTCATTATGGAACTAGGATCTTTGTACATTTGACAAGTCGTGATACATATGGGGTTGGGGTATGGAGGACTATCTGATCTCAAGGGCAACTCAAAGATCCTTTTGGGTAGAGGGGACAAGACCATGTTCTGGACTGATGATTGGTATGGGATTGGGATTTTAAGTGACCTTTTCCTGATCTATTCTCAATATGAATGATCTTAGCAGTAGAGTAGAGGAAATGAGGTTTTCACATTTCTGGAACCTAACATTCAGAAGGCTACTAGATGATTGGGAGATTGTAGAGGTGGTGGGTCTTTTGAAGTTGATTGATGGTTTCTCTGGTACCAATATGAAACCAGACAAATTAGCATGGAGACATCACAAAGATGGAAACTTCTATCTGAACAGATTATACTATTGGGTTTAAGAGGAAGTTCAGAAAGATCTATAGGTCCTTGTAACGCGACCTGTAAAAATGTGGCACCTACCAAGGTGAAATGTTTCACTTGGTTGGTTGCCTGTTTGACTCACGAGTTCACTACAGAAGAAGGGTACTGTATAGCCTCGATGTGTTTTCTTTGTAAAGAGGCCTTGGAAACAAATAAATACATTTTCTTGTTTTATTAGGTAACTGCTTAAGTATGAACTCTATTCACTAGCATAGCCAATGAAAGCTGGATTATGCCGGAACACATTTCAGTTCCTGTTAGCCATTGGACTAAGAGGGGAGGCAACAAAAGTCAGAAGAGGTGGTGGTGGAGAACAATTCCAGCATGTATTTGATGGAGTATGGAAAGAAAGAAATTAGAATTTTTTTGAAGGAAAGGAATGTACAATACAGAAAATTAAGTGGAAAGTAATCACTACAACTGATTTTTGGTGTAAAGAGCAAGATATAGAAGAGGAGATCCAATTAGTGGATCCCATATGAGCTTTATAAGTAATTTTTCTATCCTTTTTTACTTTTCTTGTACCATCTTTTGGAGGTTGCCAGCATAGTCCTTAATGCTGTGCAATAAAAAGAAAAAAGAAAAAAAGTTACCTGATATAAAAGAAATGGAATGAAGGTCACGAATGCATTATGAACATTTTTGGAAGTCTCGTCCTATGCACTATATCTTTGTCTTGTGCCAGTTAGAGTAGCAAATAAATCACAATGCATATAAGCATATAAGTGACAATGCAATGCAAAACTTTAGTCTATGTTATGTATGTTCATATAATAATCATACATGTAGAGGTGATTCATTTTTTACATATGACATAGATGCTCCAGGAAGGAATATAACTATGTCAAGTGAGAGACTTCAGACCATACTCGATTAGAAGCTAATATGAACCGGCCCGGGGCTATGCTTAACAAATCAAGGCAGAGAGGCATCATTCAAGAGATGCAAGCTATGAATGATTGGAGGATGGCTTTGATGGCTTTAAAGGCTTTGTTTGGAGCTTCGTGAGATCAATAACACGTATGGATTGTTGCTTGGGGGAAGAGGAGATCTTGGAAGCAAAGAAGAGCTTGATGACTTCCTTCAAGTGGGCAGCCCGCCCAAGGAAGGACAAACCGTCCACCTTGCCGCTCAAGCGTGGGCAGGCTGCCCAAACAAGAGCGGGCTATTTTGGGAAAGGGTCTCCTAATTTAGGGTCCATTTAATTATGTTTTGCCACTTTGGAGTTAATAATGTAATTAGTCTAAGTACTAGTCTTACTAGTCTATATATAGTAACTCTTAGGGTTTCTTCCATAGTTTATGTTTGATGATTATTGAATTCTTATCTAGTGAGAAAATGAGAGCTTGCTACAAGCCATTGTTGATATGAGTTTGCTAAGTGTGATTGCTTGAGTATCAACTTCTTGAGGTTCACTTATTAGGATCGGTGCTTGTAGACTTGCGATTAAGGGTATTGATTCACTATAATCTTTGTTCTTAATCCTCTTCTATTTGTGTCTATTTTATAGATTGGGCGCTATCTTGGTTTTCTAATACAAGGTCACACTTAATTGTGTTGGTTGCCTATTAATTACTTTAAATTGTCTGTCTTCTATCCTCTATCTTTATTTTATCATATTTTGCTTCCGCTATGAAATCTACATCAGAAGCTGAACACAACAGGAGAAATGTCAAATGAAGGGTCTATGTAGACATGAAACATATAGATATGAAGCCTTTACATGGGATCAGTAACAAGTGAAAAAGACATTAGAATGACTGAACAAGTGAAACATATAACAAATGGAGCCTATCATCAAAGTATGATTTTCGACCTTATTAATTCATATAAGAGAAACATGTGAAAGAGAGGTCGTGCCTTAGTGGCAAAAAATGCTTTCGCATGTTGATTGTCGATTTCGTATAACTTTGAAAAGTCTACTTTTCCTCTGAGGCGATAATCTACACAAATGATGATTAAGGAAGATAATATTAGTAGCTAATCAACAAGCTCGCATCACAAACACAATTTGTCGATAGTAGGCTAGCGACAACTAACAAAACTTTTCATATCAATGCTATCCTCTTAAACTTTCTCTACTCGCTATAGCTACTAAATCATACGACCTTTTAACGAGGTCTCTCGACGCTTCCCAGGCTTCACAACACATCTAACAACCTTTAAGCTTCACTATACGACAAATAATACTTGAACTCACGGGTTCCAATCAATGTCCTGCTGATTCTTATTAACATGCGCCTAAAACTGCTCATTCGAGCTTATACACTTAAGAGGGCTGAGAAAGTATCCTCAATTGATAGAGATTCCCAATTCTTCTAACTTGAATTCGCCAAGAATGCACTTGCCTCCAAGAGGTGATGATAGACTAATAGACTAATAGTTTGTTTGACCAAACTTCTTAAATCAACTTATTTTGAAAAGTGCATTTCAAAAAATTACTTTTTTGGCGAGAAGCAATTTGTCGGCTGAAAAATTTTAGGACACTTTTAAGCAACAATTTGTTTTGGCAAGCTTTTAAAAAATGCTTCTAAGTTTATAGGAAATCCAGAGCCATTCATCTAATAGTGCTTCTAAGTTTTTAAAAAGTGCTTCTAAATTTTAAAACACTTTTAAGCACTTTTAAAATTTAGAAGCACTTTTAAAACACGTTCTAGAGCTAGAGGCCATTCACCTAATAGGAAATTCAGTCTCAAACGCTCCATTACTTGGGAGATATACCCATTTAAACTCTGACCAAAATCAAGATCACTTAAACCAATTGTCCAGAATGCAACTTTCCAAGTTGGCTTTTGCTCTATCGTTCTTCCCAACCTTAGTAACTTGATTGAACACCACAATTACTATAGTATAATTGAACCTTTGAAATATTAGCTCATTATGACCTTATCCTCACGAGTTAGGATAGTTCTGTCATGTCAACTTAGGGCCCCTTTGGCTTTGCTGAAAAAAAGTAGTTTTGAAAAGGTAGTTAATAAGTAGCTTTTGAAAGTGTTGAAACTTACTTAAAAAATAAGCAGTTATGTGTTTGGATAAAAGTGATGTAGCTTAAAAAAAGTTGAGTTGTTTATTTGTTTTGCTCATAGTTTTTGTTAAAGCACTTGTTTTGTCAAATGTTTGAAATACCCTTAAAGTTGTTGACATTGTAAAAATTAGATTACAAGACGATTTTTATTTCTAAAATAATTTAAATTTAAATCAATTTATATTTTAATTCAATTTCAGTAAAACCTATTTTTTTGAGTTAATTTTAAATGCAAAAATGCCTAATATATAATTTGAATGAAGAACATGAAAGATTTGAAAAGTTTTTTCAGTTACATTCACTTTTTTTTTACAAGAACTCACATGAATGGTATGTTCGGTATGGAGTTTTGGAAAAACAAGTTGATTTTAACTTAATTTTTTGTGTTCGGTACGTAAGTAGAATTTTTTTTTTCTAAAAATATTTGTATGCTAGATATAAAACAAAACAATGAGGATAGATACAAGTTGAGTGATAGATATTGTGGTTGGTGAGGGGAGGCGAAGTGGGGAGAGTGGGCGGGGTTGTGAATATGGGATGAGGTGAGGGAGGGGTATTTTTTTTTTTAAAAAACAAAAAATATTTAGCATTTTTGTTAAAATATTTTTGGAGAGGGGGCTGGGGTAAATTTTTTAAATTTTTTTGGGAGGGGAGTTGGGGTAGTGATCGGGGTAGGGGGTGGCATGAAAGAAATTTTAACTTTTCTTAATTTTTTTTAGTTTTTTTAAAAATTTTTAGGGGGAGGGGGCTTGGTAGGGTAAGGTAGGGGTCGGGGCTTGGGTAGGATAAAAAAGAGTTACCTTTTTGGTTTTAAAATTGGGAGGGGGTAGGGTAAAATACATTTTAATTTTTCTAGGATTTTATTTCAAATAATGGTAATTTTGAAATTTCGAGAAATATAAAGGGGCAAATAGGTCATTTTTATGGTCAAACTTCTTTTATGAGAAACTACTTAAAAGTCATTTTATGAGAAGTAGGAGGTATTTATTTCTAACTTTTAACTTTTTAAAGTCAATTTAAACATTTTGTAAGTTATTTTGAAAATTTAAAAACACTATTATAAGTTATAAATTGACCAACTTATAATCAAAATGTCACGATCTGATTTCTCGAATCATGATGAAACCTACTATCCCACCGGTGGGAAACCAACCTTGTAGCCCAGAGCCGTAAGGGATGGGCTATGACTGCAAGTAAGCTATGTCCAAGTACTGTAAAGTAACAATAACAATGAAAAGACAATATAATGAAGGCAACGTAATATATCACAGTCAATAAAAACCTCCCAAGACCTGGTATTAGTGTGTACATGAGTTGCTACGAAGTACAGAATACAACTATACAAAAGTATAATAGATACATCTGTCTAGGGGATACAAAAGAGACTAAAGATACATGGAAGAGATGCAGGTAACTCTAAATGCCGGGAGCTCATCCTGTACCTCTAAAGTCAGCTAGCTAGCATGATTGGCAACGCAACGGGGATAACGCACACCTGTATATGCATCCAGGAAGATGCAGGAGTGTAGTATGAGTACAGGTTGCCGAAGCAACAAGTATCTAGTAGACTTCGAGGGCTCACTAGGTACATAACAAACATAATAGCACTAAATAACAGGAATAGGAAGAAAATAACTCACGAAAGCAGATCGTCCAACACAGGAAACTAGCTACTCAAATAGAATCAAGGAAGTAGATAGTGTAGAAGTATAGCTAGCTAAAGCCACGCAGGAGGATCACACGTAAGAAGAGAAGGACGTACCCGGGATCGTGGCAGGCACACATAATTAATCAATAAAAAAGATAAAGATAAGATAGATAGCTAGGATACTAAGGGGAATTGGGCAGTGTACCTGTAATCTTGCTCAAGATACGAAGGGGAAAGAGGACGTAACCAAGTGATAAGACGCATAAATAACCCAGATATCAAGAATGACCAATAAGTAAAGTCTACACTAACAATATATCTAAGCAGTATGCAAGTAGAAGCAAAACAAAGATAACCCTTCAAGAGGAAGAGCACATTGAATACACGCTCACCCTTCGGCCTCCTATACGACAGGAGTGTACAACCAGCAAACAAGTGCGGGAAAGTAACACAAACCAAATGATGCAACAGTTCCTGTGTACGCTCCTCCTATGGTACCGGCAAGCCCAACAGACAGGACCCATGGAAGGGCTTCCCGGAATGCCTCTACTCTATCGTAGACCCCTCCTCCAGCGTGTCTGTATGGAGGTATGTCAACTGCATACAAACCTCTAGGTCACGGGCGCCGTATTATACTGACGCCGATAGAGAGAGACGGAGAAGAATCGAAGAAGTGGTCAAAGTTCAAGGTACCAACCTAGAATTTCCAACTCATTGATGATATTTAGTGTAATTACATAAGCGATATACCTAGAGTAAGCCCCACAACATACAACGATCAGCTCGACTGATGGCAAACGACCTTGAACAACTCCGAAACTGACAAAATATGAATCCATATGTCAAGATGACCAGCAACATTAATTATGCTAAATTTTGGACTGGATTAGAAATTGGGCCCGCGGACCCACTAGCCAAACTCGAAAACAAACTATCCACGGAGTTTTCAGCATCACCAGGAACTCGTGCTCCTAAAATGAGCATAATCAGAGTGCAGAAGGGCTTCAAAACACTCGAAGAAGAAGTGAAATAAAATGTAAAACTTTACGGAATTTTACATCAATAAACGGAGAATTTACGAAGCGACACACGAATGCAAGTCGACTAGGGAGTGAAACTGAGCTCAAGGCACCAATTATCACCTAAGATCAGCTGGGAAACCAAGAATTATCGTAAATCAAGAAGCTTGATCAACGGGGCAACAGTGGTGGAAGTTCACCATTTCAAGAAAATTCCAAGTATATACGCATGATATAGGATTCAGAAAAAGGAATA
>JBDJHY010000078.1:7500775-7519570 GCA_039654485.1 Withania somnifera
CATTTTGTTTAACAAGTTGGTCCTTTGAATATGTAGATTTCCTTTCTCCTCTCTACTCCATTCCTTGAGCTTATCTTGCAAAGCTCTTAGCTAAGCTAGTATGTAGTCTGGTCTCCTATGAAATGCAAATGACTTCCACCATGAGCTGACTTTGTCTGTGAAACCCTCTGTATTTAGCCACCAATTTTCAAACTTAAAATATGATTTGTTTTGATTCCAAGGGCCACAATGTAGGGCTATAGGCACATGATCAGAGGTCAATCTCTGAAGAGCACTCTGCTTCACCTTGGTGAATTGTTCACTCCAGTCAGAGGTGAATAAAATTCTGTCTATCCTGGAAGTTGATATGTGTGTGTCTCCATTGAACTAGGTGAAGGTTCCTCCTTCTAGTGGCAAATCAATTAGCTCTAAGTCCTAAAGTGTATCTGAGAACTCTACCATGGCATTGGATCTTCTCTGACAATTCCTTTTCTACGAGGGGAACCTGCAAACATTGAAATCCCCGCAAACTGCCCAAGGACCCTCCATTAAACCTTTAACAACCCCTAATTCATCCCCATACCTCTCTCCTTTCTATCTTGCAGGTTGTTGCATAGACCCCTAAAATGTGACAGGTGAAATCTTAGAGTAAAGCTTCAAATCTGCAAGTCAGAGTATGAACCCCTGTTTGAAGTTTCTACCCCTCCCAAACTCTACTATACCATAACATTATGATCCCTCCTCTTATACCACTTGCTTCTAAGCAAGCATACTTGATCCATCTCCCTCCCCAAATTTGTTTAACTACCTCTTGAATGTTTCCTTGTAATTTTGTTTCCTTTACCACCCTTCTTTTCCCTACATCATTTAATCCCCCGACATTCCAAGACACCAAGTTGAACTTCGTGGCTCAGAATGTGTGCTTCCTTTCCCCTTGTTCCTGTTCTCCTTGTTTTTAAACTTAACATCAAAAAAGATAATTTTTTTTAATTCATTTGTGCCTTTGAATCTAATTTTCTTAATTTCTGTAGTTGATTCCAACTTCCTTGCCTGTCTGTATGCTTCTATCTGCATTAAGAGCTCCAAAGCTTCTTCTTAATGTCCTTTTAAAAGCAGCTCCTAACATCTTGCCAAGTTTGATTATATTCTGACGGACCCAGGCTGATGCGCATCTCCCTGTTCAGTGATCTGTGGTGCTGGTTCTGTTGCTATTGCCATGGGTTCCTCCACATCCAAGACTTCCCCTTCCAGGAATGACACTGAGTTTACAACTTCTTTCAACGCCAAGTTGGCCTCCCCTTGTTTATGTCTTGTTATTCTGATAACGGTTCAGTATCTGTGGTTACCTGCTCCGCCATAATTTCTTGGTTCCAGACAGAAGATGCGTAATCTGGGGTGTTGACCCTTTTGAAGCTGTATGACTTTCTGAAACTGTATGACTTCCAGGAAAGACGAGTCTGTTCCTGTTAATCTGGGGTGTTGACCCTTTTGAAGCCTCTGTTGACCATTTTTTGCTTCTGATGGCTTCAACATAAGAAACTTTGGGCTGATTCTTCCTGCAAGCTGCTAATTTTTCACTGGGTCCCAATGAACTTTGTAATTTTCTGTGCTATTGCTGTCCATCCAGCATTTGGTGTAATTTCCGGTGTAATAATAACTGACTTGTTTCCCCCTTGGACTGCAATAAAGCTGATGTACCTACATGCTCATTATATTTATGAGTGTGAAAGAGTTCAGTGAAGTGGTCCCTTGTTTTCCATCTCCTGACTGATAATCTTTGATCCTTCGAGGCTTCAATAAATACATGAGTTAGCCATCTAATAGCTTCAAGACTTAGAGTTACCTTCCTCATTAAATTTCTGCTATGCTCAGTCCATTCAAACCATGTTTCTGACCTAGAGTTTAACTTAGAAATGTCATAAGACTTAAATTCAGCATGGAAATAAATTCTATCTTCCCCCATAAGCAAGAACTTGGGAGCCAATTTAGAAAGAGAGGTTTAAAAAAGCTATTTCTGGCGTGGAAGACCACCGGAAAAAGGGTCACTCCCTCCCCTAGAAAGTAGGAGAGAGAGAGGTCTCACAAAATGTGCCTGGTAGGTTAGTCTCTTTTAGTTTTTCAATTGCAAAAGATAGGTTTCAAATCTTTGTCTACTTATTACTCCATTTAAATTGAACATTTCCTTATATTGTCTTTATGTGTTTTGTTTTGTTTTTGTTTTCAAATAAATTGTTCCTCACTTCGGTGAAGCAAGCACTTAGCTTCACTATTTACGCTTCACACTTTAAGCAAAGCAGGGTCTTGTCGCTTTTTCCCGCATCACGCTCCCCTGAACACTTACATAGACTACACTATGTCACCCTCAAAAGGAAGGAGAATGGGGTTCAGGTGTTTGCAGGATATGTCAAAAGCCTTAATTGCCAAGCTATGGTGTTTTAGAACTAAACAATCTATATGGAGGACTTATATTAGCACCATCTACCTGTACAAGAACAATACTGTATTGGTTCAATGAAAGGGGGAACTTATGTGTTGAAAAAGATGTTACAATTAGAGATGATATATAGCACGAAATCTGGTGCAGTTGAAGCAGATGAATTCTTATTTCTTGTTGGACAACTTGACTGGAACAGGAGCAGCATATGATACTTTACCAGCCAACTTTCAAAGTGACTTAACTGTAGTACTAGTAAAGGAAGTGCAGGAGGAAGGAAGACAGATCAGGGAACTAGTACCTGAGGAGATGGCTAATTACATTATACAACATGTCAAACCACCTATTGAAGAGGATGCACTAGACAAAGCATACTAGAAATTAGACTCTAGAGGTATACTCTAAGTAACTCTAGATATCAATGAGATAGAAAAATCCTTGCTAAAATGTTGGGAGAAACCAAATTAAGTTCTAAGAAAGTCTTTCAACTGTCCACTTGCTTTTCCCAAAAATCCCTTTTTTCTTAAGTGGAGAAAAAAGGAGATGTGAATATATCACTCGCGACTTTCCACTTAATTTATCTGACTTTCTATCACGAGTAAGAATTTTGGAACGTAATATTTTGACATCTGAATAAATTCTGTTTCCTAACATCATACATTATAGTAGGTTTTAATGAAAGTCAGAATCCTAGTCACTCGTTTCTATAGTTGTGTAAATAATCTCTCTTTTTTTCTCCTCTAAAAGTTAGAGCATTAATGGTTGAATGCTTTTGTGCTAATGGAATTTCTGTAATTGCAGATGCCTGGACCTGGTTCTCCATGCTGAACACAAAGTTATCTTAGAGGAAATGCGATTTGAATATGATCGCACTCATACCAATGATTGTGGTAATAATACTGCTGTTTCATCTGGCCAAGAAAGAAATTTCATGCCAAATGGAAGGAGTTCCTACATTAGCACGAGTGATGTTGAGAAGGCTGAAAACATGGATAAATTTGATAGGGACATGGAACTGAAGAATCTATTGGCTTCAGGTTCTAATCAATTCTCAGGATCTCCCTATGTTTCTTTTCTCAAATTTGTCAATGAAGACTCTCTTGAGGAGTGTAGGTATGTTGCTATCTATTGTAGCGTGTAATGTCATAAAGTTCAATAATTACTTTAAGCTGCATCAGTATATAAGATTAAGCAAACGAAAATGAAATGCAGAAGGCTCTAAAATATGTCACTGGAACTGATAAAATGGAGGTAAAACATAATGCTCAAGTGGAATTCTTCGTGGGGGTTACAAAGTTCTTTCTTGATCCGCGTACAGTACTGATTCAGCATGAAGATACACTGTTGAGAAAGGAAAAGAGCAAATTTATAGTATTGAAGGTTAGGGTATTGCGAAGATGTCTTCTAAATCGAAGTTTGATTTTGACCACAACAGAGAGTTAATTTGGTAGGGGTTGACAAGTCAGCGTTGGAGATCTCCCAGTTTACATTGAAAGAGTTGGTTGTGGGAATTCTCTTAAAGTTTCGTGTTCCTTGTTGTTTGGAATTATTTTTCTAATTTTGTTTGTCTAAAAGCTGAGTCTTATAATGGGAATATAGAAAAAATGAGTGAAGCTGAAAAAACATGAGGAAACATGATATGGATTTAGACTGTGTCAAATTTTGGCGACACGACAAAATACAAGGACAGCTTACTGATGATATTATTAAAAAATTCTTCAGAAAAATGAGAACTAAGTGGACTTGAGAAACTTTGTTGAGCTCAAGCAAGAGATCTATGATAATTGCATAATGACCACAACTATACATCAAACATCTATTAGGACTCTTTTAGTGTTTATTATTATATGCTTTCGATTTTAATACTGGTGTTCTCATGGTAACAATTAGTGACATTGATTTTTTCTTAATTACATGTGACTTATCATCTGAAATTTCCTGTAGAACTGCTATTTCCCGTCGTTTTCAACGTGCTTTGCTGCAGCTGCTTTCTAATGCGGGATTTGAAGAATTGTCTGCTAGAGATCTGAGGCTGACATCTGCTCTAAATACTGATTATCTTCTTACTTTGCCAATATCTGTTGACTGGAAGAGTGCATCTCAGTCCAGTGTCATATTATTCAGGTTCGTGTGATCTGAAATAGAAGAGAATAGAGAAACTCATATTTTAATTGGTTGTTAACAACATGCAAAAGGGCTCCTTGTATAGTAGCTTTTGGATAGACAAATATGAAACTTATTCTTAATTCTTCAAATTAATAACTTGACTTTCAAATAATCAACAATTATATTCTATATAATAGTATTAATTCCACCGAACCTGAAGGTGGTGAGCAATTTGGGTTTCACGGTCCAAATTGGGATGAGATGTTAATGGTACCCGATACCTTCCAACTTGCACCAAGCAAACTGATTTAGTGCAGTAGCTACACCATGTCACCTCACTCATGTATCATATTTCATTAATTTATGCTATGAAAACCAATAGATTTCAGAAGTGTGTACAAAAGTAAATCCTCTTCTTTTGGTTAAAACTTTTAGAATAGCAAGCAGCCCTTAATGGCCAAATTGTTTCCTTTAAGCATGTCAACTAAAACATAGTTATTCATGATGTCGAATGAATACCACACCCCCAAAACCTAACTTGACACTGTTTATGGAGCCCCTGTGACACTCAAAGAATAATAAGAATAAAGCTACATGTGTAACCCACTATTCAAAAGGTAGAATACTCAATGTGCTCCCAAGTTTGCTCAATGATAGTGGATATGAAACAGGATCCTGCTCCTACATGGATCACCCTTCTCTGACCAACGTCTGAGCCTAACATCATGGAAACGATGCTTAAGTATTGGAATACTCAGTATACATCATAGTCAAGCTACTAATGGTGCATACAATAAAATATTAATCAAATCCATGAGATAGATAAATATAGTGAGAAAATGCTACTTATCAAAACATTTAAAGCAAAGCACAAATGTTTTGAGGCATACTTAGATTTTTTCAACTTTAGCAAATGATAGAATGATGGTTAAAGTACATAGCCCATCCGTTTATGTTTCGATACTACAATAATAATGTGCATAACTCTTATATGTGTATGTTTCAATGTTTCTCAAATCATGGCACTTTGACTGAATTTTTATTTCTTTAATGCATCAAGGATCCAAGAAGTTTGATTGTCTCCTGTACGAATAGGCAAAACACATTTCATATTTCTCAAAATCATGGCCTGTAGCTGAATCTCATTTCTTTGTAATGCATTAAAGATCAAGAATCTGATCTACCCCCTGACTGGATAGGCAACATATAACATTTTTCAAATTTGCTTCGTTTGGAAAGTTGTGGCTTTTTAATATAGTTCAATAATTAATTAGCTCCTTTAAATGAAAACCATGATAAAAGGATTACAATATAGTGATTGGAAACATGCCATAATTTTGTAATCAACACCTTATTAGAAGCATTTTAAAGTATGATGTGTCACACAATAGCAAAAAGATTGTCTAAGAGCCATAGACACTTCTTACATAACTCAACATAGGCGCTTTTATCATTTGAATCCAATCATGATGCAAGCTTGTCCTGCACATGCACAACATCTCATTTAAATTGTTATTTTTAAATCATGAGTTGATTTGAAAAACTAAAGAAACTTATAGGTCGCGTACGTCGGTGTAGTCCTTATGTTACCAACGGTTAAAACCAAATGTCAAGGAACGAGTTGAACGACCCTAACTACATCAATCCAGCATAGTATGACCAATTCACATCAATTGAACATTCAATCAACTCAAATATAATCCCCAAAGGTCTTAGACTTGGCTAAAAATTCCAAATGACTATTCTTGATCTTTAAGCCCTCGTTCAATATCTAGTCATAAATGCTATTGACGTCATTAAAATTGCCAAACATCTTTACAAGATTCATAATTTTTCTGTTTATCTTCTATCTCTTTGTAGAACCCTAATTCCCGACACCCATTTTCATGACACTTAATACTTCAACCAAGTGATATTTTCTACTTCACAATATTATCCAAACACTTCATCCATAATCATATTTCAATGCTAGGGCAAGGAATTTACCCCTGGTGTTCAAAAATTGAGATTTGAAATCCATTCTTGAAGTTTGGAGTAATTCAGATGGATTTTTATCCATAATAATGTTACTATTTACATCAAAGAGTGTTAATCCTTAGTAGATATACTAAGAAACTCACCTTTAAAGTGTATTTCTTCTTAGGTCCGAGTCCTTCCTAGAAGCTTTTGGATTTAATTTACAAATGATTTTCTCTCTCCTTGAAATTCCCCTTAAATAAGAAATATGCGTGACTTGTTGGCAGGTCAAATTCGCGGCAGGCTTGCGTAGAAGCCCCACTATAGAGGTAGCCTTCCGGTTGTTCCCGAAAGTCCAGTTTGGGCAAGTCCTGGGGTAGGCTTGCTTTGCAGGTCCGGCGACATACCCGCTCGACTTCTTCTTCTATTCTATCTTTGACTTCTCAGTAAATTTGGTTATGTTGTCCGGAGCCTCATCTTATTGGTTTGTAGGCATTTTCATGTATCGAGGCCCTCGTTACCCTCGGTGGGCTCGTATGTTACTAAAGGCTAGCTCACTCTCTTAAATTTGTTTTTAGCCCGAATCTGTTACGGGAATATTTTTGGTATTACATTGGGTTTGCAAGAAATACTAAAAAAGTCACAAGGATAATGAATAACCGATTGAATAGTAGCACTGTAATAGTGAGCTTGTGAATCAATTTGAGCATCCTACCCCTTGGAATTATTATAGCAATGAAAAAGTTCATTCTTTAATATCCTTAACATTATTCTAGGATTTACACGCAGATGGTAGATTTTTCTCTCTTTAATATTTTGGAAAATCATTCTTCTGTACTCTTCTCTGTGCCTTTGAATGGATTTTTTTTCTATGAAATACCTTAAGTAGAGAGAAAAGAGACTCAAGGTGATGGGTGGCCTTGAAACAGAGTTAGTTTCTTGGTGGGATAAATGGTATGAGAGAGTGAGAGAGTAGCAGACAATGATGGCCTAAATTAGGGAGACGATTAGAGGTATAGATTGGTAAAGAGAATTCGTTGTGAAAATAGATAAACTAAAGTTAGCTTGCTACCATGTGAAGGAACATCAGTATCCAACTTAAATCTCTAAGGCAATAGTGATACCATCCATGGAAGCCTAACTATGTTAAAGGTGTAGGATAAAGTTTTGGAAGTTCTTAAGAGGCCTATAACAAGATCTCAGGCAAAGAAACTTCTAGACAAGCTAATTGGGCTTCAATTACAAAGAAAGAAATGCCTAGTTTTGGAAGAAGAGCTCAAGACAAGGATGATCTTTTGCCCAAGTGGTATAACTATTTTATGCAAGCTGGATCGTGAGAAAGATTATGATCATATCAACTGGGGTTTCTTGGATTTCTGTCATGCCCCAAATTTGGGAAGGCACGGTTGGCACCTAGTGCCTATTTTGATTGAGCAAGCAAACTGAAATTGAACCAAACAACCCATACGGGCCATCACGATCAAACCAAAAAAGAGAAACACAACAGAAACTAAGTCGAAATGTAATACTACTAGACCCACAACAGATGTCTACACGTCTCTAAGATGATGAACCATTGAAAACTAGTCAAGATAGGGCCCAATGTATCCATAAGCTATACAAGGCAAAAGAGGACTCCAGACTCATCGATCTGGAAGGAATGGAGTGTATAACCATCTGATGAACTCGACTCCACGCAACGAGGACCGTTGTCTACTTGATAATCTTACAAGCATGAATGCATTGTTCCCGGGCAATGGAGATGAGATATGGATCTGCCCGGGGCTATTCTTGACAAACCAAAGCATGGAAGCCTCATTCAAGAGATGCAAGCTATGAATGCTTTGAGGATGACTTCGATGACTTTAAAGGCCTTATTTGGTGCTCTTCGAGATCAAAATCGTGTTTGAATAGTCGCTTAGGGAAAGAGGAAGGCTCGGGAGCAAGGAAGATCTTGTTGAAGAAATAGACAGCTTGCCCAAAATGGACAGTCTGCCCGATTGGCCGTCCGGAATGGACAGGCCGTCCAACCTGCCCACCCAAAATGGATAGGCACAACTGGCCCTCCAAGCTTGGACGGGCCGCCCTCCCAGCCGTCCCTAAGTTGTCGGACTGATTTGGGGAAAGAGTCTTCTAATTAGGGGCCTTTTTGTTATGTTTTATTTCTTTAGGGCTAATAATGTATTGAGCTTAAGCCCTAGCCTATATATAGTAGGTCTTATGATTTTATTGAGGAGATTTTTGGATGTTGATTAAAGAAGACTCTTGGGAGGTGTAAATCTATTTGGTAGAGATGAATAGCCTTTGGTGGACCTGACTTTGTATCTTGTGAGAAATGGAAATCGCAAGGAGATTCAAGTTCCTCGAGGTTTCCATAAGATCGTGGTGCCTAATTGAGATTAATTGATAGGATTTAAAGGTTTAATATACCCTTTTGTTTAATCGATTTTCCTTTCTTTGTGTCTCGATATTTATCCATCTTTCCTTTATTTTGTGTTTTCGTTTCCACGTATCCGTATCCCTATCAAGATGTCAGTCTGAAATAATGTTGAAATATGTAAGGCAACAGAATAATGGAAACCATATAACCAAAACTGCAACCTCAATATGAAAGGAGTTAAAGTAGAAGCAATAACGACCTTCCAGCCACAGCCTACCTAGAAGCAACGCCGGCCCTACAATACTTTACTGGCCCCTACTTCAGCCTCACAACAACTTCAACCTCAGCCACATACCGTCTCAGAAACTCAACAGACAACTAGCCAGAAGATCCATATAATACAATATACTGCAGGGTAATACACTGGTTCAATCACACCAGAAACAATCATGGCCCTACTGGCTAACGAAGGACTGCAGCTCAATCCTATTGGAAATCCTCACAGCTTTATAGGCTTGCACAATCTAAAGCTCAGCCCTGCCAGAAACACTCACGACCTTACAGGATAATGAAACAGAAACAACTCTACCTGTGTAGTTCATGCACTTGCCCGTTCCTGGCTCAGATCACACAAATAGCAAGCAGTTCAACCACCAAACAGCAACCTACACAGCCCCCTCATAGCTCGGCAGGTACTAACCACTATCACATAATGAATGCAATGCAATGCTGGTGTAGGTGAACACCCCGGTCTGATACATGTGGTATAGGCGTATACCCTGACCCTAGCTTCAAATGCATGAAATGCATGTCGTGTAGGTGTACACCCTAATCCAATGCATGTAATGTAGGCGTAACCCGATCCTTAGACTCAAGGCATGAAATACATGTGGTGTAGGCGTACACGTCGATTCCTAGCGTCAAGGCATGAAATACCTATGCATATGTACCATGTGTGCATATGTGGGCAACCAAGAACCAAATCAAACCACATCAACAATCTCAGATCCCAACAATTTGTAACATAAGCATGTAAATTACTATGCAGGTCGATAAGAGCACCATGATATCTAAATGTATACAAGTAAAGAAGGAACATGCATGCATGCAAATTAGCAACCTCACAAGTAAGTCATATGTCATTGTACCTCCTCCATACTACAACTATAATACTACGATTAGCCCAATAATCACCATAAGTTCAATAATAACACCAATATAGACACCACTTTCTACTTTCAACTTGACATAGAAATGACATCACTAGATATGAGTTTTTGACAAAAGATAATAATAATGATATTAATTTAGGAAATTTAATGATCAATTCTATGAAGTATTCTAGACCTAAAATTACAAAACTCAAGGTATCATACCGAAAAGAAAGGAATAGCCTTGACATTCCTAGAATCTGAACTCAAATAAGTTGATATAGATAATTGATTTTCTTTCCGGGATCAAATAAATCGTCAAAAATGTCTTTCCCTTAAACTTCATGAATTGGGTGTAAATAAATGTACAACATGTCACAGAACAATTTGGGCCAACCATCAATAGAAAATAAAAGGAAAAAATTAAGGATATATGATTATATAATACCCCCATGTATACATATAATATCAAATATGAAATTTTAACTTGGAAAGGAAAAATGAAAAACAACCTACATAAATACAGTTTATATAGGAATATATTATGTTCTTATCTAACAAGAAAACTAGTAGCTTATAATGACAATTAATGATACATGTGCCACATAATGAATTATGCCATCACATAACTAATAGTTGTTGCTGTCCACTTTCCACACCTGCACGTTGAGTGAAGGTGGAATAATTAAAAAAATGTCTTTACTTCATTATGTGTATATTTGGGTATTGCATAGGTTCATGGTAAAGTAAATAGAACTTTTTGAATATATCACAAGTAATGGAGAATCATTGTGAACATACATTACCTCTTATAATAATTATTTTTTATCATAATAAACTTACTATCACCATTAAATTATCAATAATTTATAAAGCTCTTATATAATAATACATACACATATATATCGTAACCGAAGAATTTTCATTGATCTTTAGATATTTTAAGAGAATAGAAATATTATTATTTTTTCTCGTATTCTAATTTTAAATCAAATGTTTTCAAATCACGCCCAATGTTACTATAAAATTCTCAAAGTTAGACTCGTAAGCTTTCCATACGGGCGAAGGACAACGCTAAACACCTGGGGCTTTACATTTCATTATGATGAAGATGGGCTTTGGGAGTTCTAGAGGTTTGGATAAGGAGATTTTTATCTCCTTGTCCATTTTGGTAATGGAAGCATTGAGCAAGATGATGGATAGGGCAGTCAACAGAGATCTTTTGGGTTTTGATGCTTCAGTTAGAGAGAGGAGTAATGTGATAGTTACACATTTAAGCATCAGTTGTTTTCATTTAGATTAAGACGTCTGAATGTGAATGTAAATCTGAATGATTAAGTTCTTGTCTTTAGATCTGAACACTGAATGATTAAGATTGTTTTTCAACAATTAAATGTGCATAATTTATTTATTTGTAGACATAATATATATACAATTCAAATGAGAATATGATTAAATATTAAAAAAATAAGTCTGATAAATAAAATTAGTATTTAAAAACATAAAATATTAATGTTTGCCAGTGATAATGGAGATGGTTCGTTGTAGTGGCGGGTGTGGTAATGACTAGTAATTGTAATAGTGGATATGGTTGGTGTTGTATTGACTTTCGTGATGGTAGTGGTAGTGTTCGGTGTGATGGTGAAGTTAGTTGATGGTGGTGGCAAAAGAATGTTTGGTGGCTGACAATATATTGGTGGTAGTTGTCGGTAGTGCTAGTTGTGATGATGGAGGTGGTCAGTAGTTGGGATTGACAATAGTGATGGTGGAAATGGTGGTGACAATACGATGGCGGTGGAGGTGGCGGCAATGGTGACAATGATGGTGGTGGCTGAAGAACGTGTGGTGCTTCATAATTTGTTGATAGTAGTTAGCTACGACACTAGTTATGATAGTAGAGTTGGTTGTAGGGATTGTCATAGTTATGGTAGTGACTGATACTAGTAGTGGAGGTGGTGGCAACATCGGCGGCGGTGGTGGTGGCAATGAATACAATTTTAATGATGGAGGTGGTAGGTATGGAGCGACTCATAATAGTGGTTAGCACTGGTGATGGGTGCAATGATAGTCCCAATGGAAAATGTGGTGGTTGGTGGTGGCGGTGGTGGCTGGTTAACAGTTATGGTGGCTGACAATGGTGGCGGCGGTTGTGATGGCTGAGGTTGTTAGTGGTGGTGACTGGTGATTGTAGATAGAGAGGTCGTATACATTATCTACACAAGAATGTCACTTAATGATGTTAAGACTTTGTTCCAGATCTTAATGATTGAGATCTATTCAGACCAATTAAATGTCTAAATCTTAATGAGAATAATGCACTTAATGGTCTAAGGTTTACGCCATTCAGATTCAGACCTCCATTAAGTGCAAATAAATGAGGCCTTACTGCTAGCAAATGATACTTTGATCTTTTACGATGCAGAAGTTTCCCAGTTAGATCATTCTAGATTGATCCTTATCTGGTTCCAGGTGGTGTCAGGTCTAAAGATCAATCTTAGTAATTGTGGTGTCACACCGATGACAGCAATAGATAGTATTGAGGAAACTACAAGGTGGGTAATCTACATACTATATATTTGGGACTACCTTTGGGAGCCTCTAGCAAAGATCTCACAGTGTGGAATCCGATGGTTTGAGAGAGTTGAGAAATGGTTAGTGGGGTGGCAAAATAGGTATCTGTGAAAAGGCGAAAAGGAAGTTTTGATCAAAAGCACTCTTTCTAGTATTCCTACATATTCTATGTTACTAGTGCAGGTCCCTGATAAAGTGACTGAAAGATTGGAAAGACTTAAATGTGAAGGTACTTAGAAGTTTCATCTTGTGAATTGGAGAGTTGTCACATCTCCAAAGGAATGGGGAGAAATTGGAGTGAAAGATCTCAAGGTTTTCAATAAAGCTTTGTTGAGGAAGTGGATATAGAGATTCAGGAGGGAGGAAAATGCTTTTTGGAGGCTGGATGGTAGCGGAGAAATATGGTTTACTGGATGGTCGATGGAGGAGTAGAAACATTGTAACTCGGTGTGGGTGTGGTTAGTGGAGAAGTATCATGAAGGGGTGGGAAGATTTTTGTGATCGTATCTTTTGGGATGGAAGTAGGATTAGTTTTTGGGAACACAAATGGTGTAGGGAAATCGAGTTGAAGGAAGCGTTTCGTAATTTATATTGTGTTTTTTGCCAGAGAGAGATAATGGTCCAACAAATTTGTAGGTCTCACTAATGTGTTATTCAATGGGATTTAAGATTTAGAAGGATGGGATTTAAGATTTAGAAGGAACCTTCATGATTGGGAGATGGAAGAATTTCACAATTTCGTATAGCTCTTGTATGGGCTAGACACACCAAACAATTTGTTAGATGTATGGAGGTGACAGGAGAGTGCTAACGTCTTATTCACTGGTAGTTCCTTTTATAAGAGGTTGCTAGTAATACCTTCCCATATAACTCCATTTGGATGCTAGAGCCCTAAGGAAGGTTTGTTTTTGGCGGCAAGGGTTGTGATATTAACAACGGTGAATCACCCATGCTAGTTGGTGCTTCATGTGTAAAAGTGCCTGTGAAAGTGTAGATCATCTTCTTTCGAATTGTAAGGTGGCTAGTCCATTATGAAGGGTGGCCCAAAATTTGTTTAGGGTGCAATAGTTCATGCCGGGTATGGTAAAGGAGGCCTTGCAAAGTTGGACTCATAAAAAGGAAAAGGAAAGCCACAGGGCATGGAGTGTTGCCCCCTCAGCAATCATGTGGGTCATTTGGAAAGAGAGGAATAGGAGTGGTTTTGAAGAGTTGGAACTTGATTTTGTAAAAAAGAAGAGTAGTGGTTTATCCCTACTTTGTTTTTGGTGTACATGCGAGGTCCCAATTTGTATAGAGGATTGGACTCTTTTGTTGAGAACCGTATTTTGGTGTAGGTTCTTTGCTATTGGTATATGTATACGGGGTTTCCCCCAAATATTACTAAAAGTAATCTACTTTATCAAGAAAAGAAGGTGGTAAGTTTAATTCCTTCTAGTCTTAAGATTACATCTAGGGTTACCAAGAAAGGTAATGAGTTTCGGTTTGTTTTTCTTCTTGTTACTCTACAAAGTGTTGGGCCATAACCTATCTCATGGATTAATTTTCTGCCAAAGATGATCAGTTCTTTGCTGGCTAATTGTTGTTGTTAGGAATCAATTGAAGAATAGACTTATCTTGAAGTTCTTGATCTTTCCTTGAACTTTTGATATGTTCTTGAATTCAAGAATCACATTCTTGAATTTGTTCTATCTTTAGTTTCAGTTTATTTTTATTTTCTTATATTTCTTTATTGCTTCCACACGTTTCCTGAGTCTGCTTTAATTTGTTTGATTTTTCTTTTACAAGTTCTCGGATCCCTAACGTGATTCTTATCAATGAGTGGAGTCTAGACCATTATAAACCGTTTAAAAATCCTTGCACAACTGATGAGGAACAAGTGCACTCTTTAACAAAACGCACCAGAAACTAAACAGGTGCTTAAATTATTTCTCCACTACAGTAGCTAGTAACTTAGAGCAAAAGAAGTTGCTTCGTGCAGCATACAACACAAAGATTCTATTCTCCATCCCGAGAAGAGGTAAAGTGACTCATATATCTAAGAAATCATTGGATCAACTTAAATTGGCAGTTAAAGAGTATAAAGTAAGTAGTTGGAAGGTTAACCTGAAAGCGGAGGTACTCCTACTGAAACTCAGTTTTTTTTTGATGAAGAATACGAGTATACAAAGGTTTCTGTTAAAAACTTAATATCTTGAGGAGGGGCTCAGTAACCAGATTCTGATACCATAAAAAGAAAAGGTACGAGAAAAAGACTTCTCATGAAGAATGTCAGAAAAGTCAACATTGAGGAGGAAACTCAAAACCAAAATCTGATAACTTGAAAGAAGAGAAGAAAACTCTGATCACTCAATATCCAAACTCTAATATCTTGAATAAAAAGAGCGGAACTATATTTTTCTGGAACAATGACCAGAAATCCATTTTCAGATGGGTTCAACATTCAAAGTCTACTGCCAGGGGAGAAAAGAGAGAAGATCAGAAACAATTGCTTGAAGAATCAGCAGCAGAAGAAGAAGTATCGTGCCGTTGGAAACTGACCTGAAAGAATTGGTTGGTTAAACATGAAAATAAAGAAAAGTTTCGCCAGATTAGTTGTGTAAGGCTGCTCGTCAGAAGATACTTGTTGAACCCTATATCAGATGTATAACGGAAACTAATGAGTCTATAAAGCTTGTGATCCACTGTTACGTTATGGTTTTTGGGTTAAATGCTCAACCTCTTTCACATGTAATGACAGCCAAGTTTTAGAAAGTCCATTCTTAGACTTGTAAGTCTGTATTCAGAGTTCAGGCAAGAATCCCAAGATTCGATTACGCTTTTGGGAGGGTGTTGGGATATTAAGGTTCCAAAATGCAGTATATGAGGGTATTTGAAGGGGTTTACACTTGTGGGAGGATATCTGTTGAAATTCCTATCTCATTACAATTTCCAGTACCCCCTCTTTTTGACTTGTTCTCTTTTTTGTATTGAAGTCATGAACATTTGCATGCAGGCGTGGTTATGCAACTGAGAGGCAGAAGGGTTTGCTAATTGTTGAAAAATTAGATTACTTGCAGTCAAAGTTTTTACAAGGAGTTTTCTTTTTGATAGTCAAACCTCTGAAGAAAGTTATTATCTGGTTGACTGAGGTATGTGGGTACTGGTAAATCAAAATTTTCCTTTCTGTATAGATATACTGAAAAGTTGCTTTCTAAGGGTCCTCAATATTCGTTGGGAGGGGAAATCTTGCTGATTTGGTTGTTTTTCTCCTTATTACATCTGAACCTGATTTCTTGGATTTGATGGCCAATCACCGTTACAGACTTCCATAAATCTCCAAAAGAATTGGAGACATTAACCAAGATAGGGCATTTTCTCTTAATTGAGCATCTTCAGATCTACAAAAAGAAGCTAAACAAAGAAAGTTGTACAAAACAAATATATATCTGTGGTTAAATGATCATCATTTCAAATATTTCACTCAGATACTCTCCTAGATTAACAGATTGTTTTTGTTGAGACAGACATGACATGAATACTAGAAATCCGATAGTGATGTGCTAGGGAAGCAGCAAACAGCGGCAGAATTAAACAGTACATGTGAAGGCTGCTGCCAACTAATTCTCAAGTCCAATCGATGGACCACATATATACTTGAAACCATATTGATTTATGATGATGATTCGATTTGATGTGATATAGTTCTTTTTCGTGATGCATTTAGTGGCTTGATGTAGATGCGAAGATGTCCATTGATTTTGAAGGCTGTGAATTATTCTAAGATTTTTATCTATTCTTGAGCCAGGTTTTGGAAAAATCTGTCACAAAAGACAATGCTCAAATTTGGGCCAAAACAATCAAGCTCTGGTTGAAATATTTTCCGAGTTTCCAGCAAAAATCTAGTGACAACCAGCACCTATCAAATAAGTCATTTGAAGTCGACACATTATCAAAAAATGACCCTCCCCTTCTGAAGGCTGCACAGAATGCAGTAACTCGTTATGAAGAAAATCTTTCAGCAGCTGGGCCTCGTGGTAGGCTTCTGAGAAAGCTACTGGTGTTGATTGGAATTCTACCTTCAACACATAAACACGAAGTTGAGCTTGAAATAGATGCTACTGAAACTGAATCTCATTTAAGGTTTATGCACTTGAGTATTAAATTATATATTGCTGTGTGATTAAGTGTATGTGTTCTAAATGGACTTTCATGTGCTCTTATGTGAAAGGAAAAACTCATGTTTTACCCCAATCTGTGGAGGTCCTTTTTTTTATTTGTTTCTTCTTGCTACTGCTGCTCCTCGTTATGAAGAAAGTCTTTCAGCAGCTGGGTCTCGTGGTATGCTTCTAAAAAAGCTACTAGCGTTGATTCGAGCTCTACGTTAAACACACGAACAAGAAGTTGAGCTTTAAATAGATGTTATTGAAATTGTATCTCAATTATGGTTTGTCCACTTGAGTATTAAATTCTATATTGCTGTGATTGAGTGTATCTGTTCTAATAGGACTTGTATACACTCTTATGCGTAAGAATAAACCTGATATTTTACCCCAATCTGGGAAGTTTTTTTGTTGTTGTTATTGTTCTTGCTACTGCTGCTGTTGTGATTTTTCTTTGTTAAAGAATGAAATAAAAATTTCCGTTGATTTTTGGAATGGCTATTTAATCAAAGATTATCTTCTGTTAGGCCAATCTTTTTGTCGAGGATATCACTTAACGATATATGGGAACCTGCATCACACAGAGTATGTGGAAATGATTTTTGGAGAATGTTGAGAACTTCTATTTCCATTCTTCTCTCAAAATCAACTCTCCAGGTAACTTCAATTACATTGAAGTTCGATTCTCATAGCATATGTCATTAATGCCTTACTTTCCTCTCTTTGGCCTCATAATTGCTTGAAGCACGACGGATATCATGGGTTCGCATGGTCCTCAAAATATTTTAATTTATCCTGTTTCCACCGGTTTTCCTTTTTTTCTTTTGAGATTACCTTGCCTTTAACTTATATATTATTTATATGCTCAATTCTTTTATACCACCTATCCAACTGCAATTCATTCTTTTTCTCTTCCATTTCCCCTTCTTAAAACTGTACATTTGCGGCCTTGAGTTACTCCTAAACCCTTTCATCATGAACATTACATATTTCTTTGGCATGGTTTGTAACTGACCCAATTTATGTAACTCACTTTCCTTTCTAGGCAGTCCCAAAAATAATGACAAGTTTCTATATTTAGTAACAATTCAATTTTAAAATGCCACGTTAAGAGTACCTATGTCTTTAAAACTGTTCTTAGACGAGTAAACTGTCGAAGCAAATATTTAAATACTTCTGTGTTCATCTTTTGCTAGAAAACCTTATCCTCAGGATCTGCATCCTCATATAATGTGAGAGTTCCTTCTGATAGGAGCCAGCTTACCAGGAGTTGATTTTGCTGTACATCAAGGAAATTTGTGAAGGAGGTGATGCTGATAAAGATGAGTTTCCCTCTTTACAGATGAAGATTTACGAGACAATCCCAATTCCAGATCTACCAGTAAATCCTTGAACATGGAATATACTTGATCAACTGTTACTTTTTATGAAGTTTATGAGTGTGTTTGTTCTCCGTCCACATTTCGATCTAGTATGTACTTCAACTTATTATGTTTGTTACTCGTTGTAGGTTGTTTTTCCACACAAGAAGTTGTCTTTCCGCATACTAGACTCGGTATGTGCTGAAATTGAATTTTTATTCCAAAGTGACACTCAACACTAATGTCGTTCCAGTATGGAAAAACAGAATTTTCTACAGTTTGCTCATGGAGTCTTTGACAATGGTGTTCATTTTTTTGCATGGCTGCACCAATGCTGCATTTTGATTTATTTGTGTAATGATATGACACCTTGGCTTACCTCAATCCCAAAAGCTAAGCTCATGAGGCGAGAATTGTTCAAGTTCATATTATGTAGACCACCAAGTCCATTCCCAACCAATGTGGGACTCTAACCCATTCTAACAACCCCCTTCTTGCCAAGGCTCAATTGGAGTATGGTCAGGAGATCAAACAGAAATGGATCTGAATTTGATACCACACACAATTGCACGTGAGTCTAACTCAACATTAAAAGCTAGCTCTATAAGGCAAGAGAATATACAATATCCTATTATAAACACTTCTCCTTAAGCTGGAGCATAGATATTGATTATGCCCAACTTATTACACGGATAATTAACTAACGCATTGTGAACAA
>JBDJHY010000078.1:7538282-7548956 GCA_039654485.1 Withania somnifera
AATAAATTATTAGATAAAGATGCTAATGACCCAGCAAAAAGATATGGATGGGAGAAAATTTTAAGACAAAAATTGATTTTTTAAAAAATTTTAAGACAAAAATTGATGACAATCCCTATTCTGAGGAATCAAATACTTCAACGAAGGAAGAGGAAAATCCTTATATTTGTCTTGCTGGGGAATCACAACCAGTTGAAGAACCGACTACTGAAGACTTATTTGACAACTTAATTGAAGTTGTATTATAAAAGGCAAAATCCAAGAAAGATAATAATTCTTTAAAAGGAAAGGAAGCAATGTCAGAATAATGTCACAAGTGGGCCAGCTCAGAAGAATTAGGGAGCAAAAGAAGATAAAAGGAGACAACTTTAATAAAGTTACTTTTACTTTTAAGGTGTTTGTATTTTATTTCCCTTTTGTAAAGTTGTTTGTCGTAATGTAATTATTAGATTCCTTAGGTAAGTTTAATTTTATTTTCAAGTCCGTCTCTTGGTTTATAAAAGGGGACTTAGGTTTTTTTTGAGAGGCATCTACGGGAAAAACCTCTCTCAGTTGTAAATTTCTAAATCTTCAAATAAAAGCTCAGAAATTGTTCTACTTAATTCTGCAATTATTGTTTGTAAGTTTTTCCGTAATCTTATTCTTGTTTTAAGTTTATTATTATGTAAGGCTAATAATCTTTTACTGTCTAAATTATTCTAAGAATAATGACCTGGTAACAACATAAGTGTAATAATATCACATAAATCTCTACAGTAATTGTTTATAATGGATATTGAATAGTTTGAGCAAGTTACACAAAGTCGTACAATGCCTATTTAGCCTGTAGCTGAGATTATGGCATTTTAGGCAGTTTTTGGCAATTTGTATAGACTCGTTGTTACTGTTCTTATTAATTCAATCAAATTTCTCATGTTTTTATAATTACTGTAGAATTTTATGCCTGATGTTATTACAGCTGTGTTTGGATGGTATCAGAGTCATGAATTCAAAAGAATAATTTAGACAGTAACGTTATTATAATGAATATTTTTAAGAGTTATAAACATAATGTTAAGAATGCTAGATCGGAAGAGTATGAACTTCCACAAAATCTTGATACTTTGAATAAATGGACAATTCGATTTGTATCTACTAAAGAAATTTATAATTATGGTATATTTAAAAATTTAAGAAATCGTCATATCATAAAAACGATTGAAGAATCTTTCCAAATGGATAATCAGGAGAAAACTATACAATTATTTTTTGATTATGATGTTGAAAGATTAGAAAAAATTAAATTATAAATTTCTACAATTTGGATTAGTACAAATTGCATTTAAACCTTTAACATTAGAAGGTTTACCAGAAAACTTTATGGTTGTTCTTAGAGATGCTAGAAATTTAAATTGGAGACAATCACTTATGGGTGCTATGCAAACCAGTTTGGCTTATGGTCCAGTTTATTTTAATGTTAAGCCTAATCTTACTTTATCATTAACTGATCCAAATATTTTGCATGTTTTAACATTATTTGTAAAAGCTCATAGTTAAAATTATATGGCTGAAACAAAAGTTATATGTATCTGCTATCGTATTTATTTTAAAATTTTGGATACTATGAATCCTAATTGTAAAATAGTTGATGATAAAAGGAAAAGGCAAACAGTTTTAATAGAAACTAATTTAGCTAATAGATCTAAAATTACAACCAGAAGACCTATTAGTTGGGATGAAATTGAATATCCAAATGGGTGGATAATAGAAAAAGCAATGCCAATACAACCAAGAATTGATTCTAATATAGCTCAGTTAATTCAATCATCAGATGGTAATATTCATCATCAATTTTCTGACCAGCCTACTATAAGGAAAAGCATGCATTTCATTACTATTTATCACCTGTAGAAAATATTTCTATTTTTCCTTCTAGGGCATCAACATCGCAGGTTAATGAAGACCTTTATAAGGTTACTACTCCTTTAGAGAAATCTCAAGAAATAAATAAAATTAAATTAGATAATTAGATTCCAATAGGAATAAAAACTGATCGAATGAGTGATCCTACTCCCAGTGAAAATGGGGTTTTCTGATTATTTTAAAAATAAATAAAGAATTTGATTTTATCCCCACTTTGGATTATAGTCTCAAGAATTTTTTAGAACTGAGTATTCATTGTTTAGAAATGGTTCTTTTCTATTTTTACTAAAGAAGAACAATATTTCATAAAAGATTTATTTTATAAGCAATTACAAGAACAACAAGATTATAAACCTTTTGTTCATTCGTTTGTTAAAGATTATGTGTTGCCTAATATTAATAATATTGAAAGGCAATGGCATCTAGACTCTAAAAAAGTTTTTAAAAGTGTTTATCCTCCAGATGAAGCTTTTTCATTAAAAAGGGATCAAATATATGCACAACCCTATATGAAAATGATTTTACAAACATTACCAAATGGTCCTACTCTTGATCATGTTAATAACATATTTAAACAAAATAATCATACTAATATTACTTTAAAAGTGATAAGTGAGCAAATGAATTTATTGCATAATAAAATTGATCAATTGAGATCCTTAATAGAAACTCAAAGAGTTCATTGACATTAATGAACAAATTTATCCTAAAGAAATTCTTCCTAATATTCAACCACCTCCTTCTATGGAAGGTATACAATTGGCTAAGAAATCTAATGATTACTTAGTTGAAAATTTAGAAAGTTTACTTTCTCAATTTTAAAATAAATTAAAAATTGGTTCTACTTCGATAGGATTGATAAATAATGAAAATGTAACTGAGTCAGGATCAAAAGCTCAAGTTACAGCTATGAAGAAAGGTAAATGGGTACCTAAATTTAATTCAGAAAATTATTATTATCCAAGACCAACACCAATGGATGTTCTAATAAAAGAACAAGCTTATAAAAATGAAGCTACAGCTTATACAGGAACAGAAATTGTTGAATGGAACATAGATGGTGGAGCTGATAGCCAAATCTATAGGATTTGCCATAAAATGTCAATGTATGTGGCAGCAGCAAAAGGTAATAACCAATCAGATATAAATATTATTAAAATAATTATTGCCGGATTTACTGGTTGGCTTAAAGCATGGTGGGATAATTATCTTACTGCTGATCAGAAAAATTTTATTTTTAATGTTGTAAAACAGGAAGGTAATGAGGTTAAATCTCATTCGGTAATGACTCTAATTTTGACAATTTTAGATCATTTTACTGGTAATTATACTATCAATTATGATAATATCAGAACTTTATTACAAAATCATACATGTCCTACTCTCACATCATTTAGATGGTATAAGAATATTTTCCTTAGCAGAGTTTTAAATCTCCCAGAATCTAATAGTAATTTCTGAAAAACAAGATTTATTGATGGGCTTCCTTCATTTACAAAAAGAATAAAAAGAGTTTTAAGAAAAGACTCAGGAGATTCTCAAATTCAATGGGATCTCTATTCTTATGGAAATTTAATTGGAAAATGTATGGAAGAAGGATTGGTATTATGCAATGAAATAAAATTACAAAATCAACTTAAAAAACAAAATTTGACAGAAAAAGCTCAATTAGGAGAATTTTGTCAACAATTTGCATTTGAAGATCCTAAATCTACAAGAATAATTAAAAAACGAAAAAATAAAGAAAAACCTCATAAAAAGAATATTATGAAAACTATAAATCTAATTCTTATAAAAAAATATGTTGCTAAGAAAAGGGATAAAAATGCAAGAAAGGGTTATATCCCTAAAAGAGAAAGGAAAGTTCCAACATGTTATCGATGTGGTAAAAAAGGACATTACGCTAACAAATGTAAGCAGAAGAAAATTGATGGTCATTTATAAAGATCTTTTCATATTTATCATTTTTCAGGCACCTAAACCTTCGCCAAGGTTTTGTGAAGAGTTATATCATGGTGTGCTTGCAAAGTACTTGCCTCGTGACCATCTTAATCATTTGCTTCTCTCCTCCTTAGGAACGTGGAATCGATTAGTCTATCATGCTTCAGGTATGCAATAGACTTTGTTGTTCAAGGAATTTTTATTAAAACCTTTAAGTTAGACAATAACATAAGTCAGCAAACACATCTGACAATTAGATAGCAATATTCTGCAAATGAGTTATCACTTGAACTTCTGGTTCATAAATTTTATGAGGATCTAAATAATTCATTCAGTGTATAGCTTTCATTTGTTAATTATGCTTCCCCTAATGATAGGAAAACTAACATTTACCCCCAACTTAACTTGGGGACCCATCTATGTGCATTGTTGTGGAGCAATTGATTCATACACCGCATATTTAATTTTTTTTATTAGAATTATTTGGTTCCTGTACGTGAACCAATTGCGCTGTTGGTTTGATGCTTACAAATGTTGCTTAGCATATCTCTACTAAATTTCTTTTGAGAGATTTGTCCTCAAAACCAATGGTTTCGCTATAGTTGGAGGCATATAATTTCTACTAAACCAACCATCATTACCATCATAAGTTTATCATTAGGAACTACGCTCTTAGTTTAACAATTCGAGCAAACAACTTTGTAAATATCAAACTTCAGGTTGACAATAAACGCACATGTGGCCATTCTATAGATGCATTTATTAAAATTATATAATAACAAATGGTTCACGTGGTAGATGAACGGATCCATATTCACCTTTTCATATGATCCAAATAATTAAAGGAAATAATCTCAATCTCAGCTGGTATAACGAGAACAAGCAGCAATAGAGAATTCATGAAGAACGTTCTACTTCTTCAACATGATTCTCAATTATATTTGCATCACAATTGGACCAGTATGGTCAACCGGTCATGCAAACTGATATTTATTTCAGTAAACGCATGTGATTCCATCACCATGCCTATATCTATGTTCTACAAACAAGAGGTAAAAGGATGATAACCATTCGCATAAAGATTCATGATTTGCTTCGATTGTAGTAATATAAAGACATGAAATTTTTCAAAAGATATAAAATTTTCAGATTTTACAGTCTTAATATAGTAAAAAAAAATTTAATTCCTTTGAAATTCTAAAATTTTCTTATAAGATTTACTACAATCACAATATCATGAACAATTTTATTCCTCTAAGTAGCAACACTTTAGCTCTTCCAAAGCAATTTAGCTCTACAGGAGCTTCAAAGTAGTAGTACTTTAGCTCTTTTGGAGTATTCAATTAATTTTTTGTGCTACCATATTTCATACACCAATCATATGGTGAATGTCTCCTTCACGGAGAAAATTATATAATTATGGTCATGATTGTCGGAACAAGATAATGTATTACTGTTACACAAACTTTATTTATTTACAGGATTAGGAAAATGCAAGCATACTAGTTAGCATAAAGAACTGAAACGAAAATCTATATTATTACAGACCCATCACCGATTAGGTGATCCATTAGTAATCAGCTACATGTAGATATGTAGGCTAGGCTCAGCATTAATTTTAGATATGAAGTTAATTTCTGCATTATTATCCACTTTTTTTCAAGGATGCTTGATAGAGCTCAACCAGTCGTCTTGACGCACGACAGGTACGTGACCGGTGCCTTTGTCCTCCACATCTATCACATATATTTTCTGAATTTTTCCTTTGCACCGCTTTAGGCTCTACCCTTCTTCTTACACTACAAGTATTGAAGGCTATTATTTGGTGCAAGAGGACCACCATGATTATAATTTATTCTTCGACTACGCCCACGACCTCTTTCACACCAGTGAAAATTTGCCTCATCCATTTCCGGAAATGGCATGGAACCAGTGATCAACTTTCATGGCTTCTCATTAACAGGTCATTATGTCATTCAACAATAAGAAGATGTGAAAATAATTCAGAATATTTTTCAAAGCTCATTTGTTGGTATTGCTATTGCAGGAGCACACTCAAGGGAAGAAATGTGGAGAATGTTTTCTCAAGCATGTCATGGTCGTTGACATTTTCTCCGCATAACTTAACTGTGATATTTTTCTATACATGAAAGAATTACGTTCAGTTAATAGTTTTAAAATCTTGTAACCTCGTATTCAACCACTTATGTTGTGTCTATGGAAGAACGATCAACTTGAGGTAGTCATATTTATCTTTTAAATTATTCCACAGTATAAAAGGGTCTTTAATGGTAGTATTCCATTTTTAAATCTTCGTCAAGGTGGTGACGGAGAAATATCATCGGGTGGTTTTGGTTAGATGCCTGGTTATTATCCTTGATGGTGTCTACTAGACCCATCGCAATACTTTTAATAACATGGACCAGTAATATGGGACACAAAGAGTAGGAAACAACCTTTCTGCCTCAAAGATAGTGGTAAGGTCTACATACACTCTACCCTCCCCAGACCCCACTTTGTGGAATTACCAAGGTATGTTGTTGTCAAAATAAGAAACGAAGACCATTAGACCATTTTGTTAAATGAATTTAAAAGAACTAAATTCCAGAAAAAGGGTAAAAAAATTATGCAGTGCAAGCAGTCAATGACTTCAACATTTGATCCATGCTCAAGTTTGTATAAAATGAAACGACCACTAAGCAATCACATCAAGTCAGAGAAGCATACATCAAGACCCAGTAGGAAAGTCTAACTAGCTTGTGTAGAAAATATAAATGAAAAACAAAGCAGATACTTAAAGAGACCTTACCACTAGATCCCCTCGAACTCCAGCTTCCTCTATGGCTTCACGGATAGCTGCCTCCTCGACTGTTTCATCATTTTCCCAACCACCCTATTTATACAAAATGTGCCAGAGATGTCAATAAGCAGCAGCCACAAGGTAGTCATCCTCGTGATCAAATGAAACAAAAGAGTTAAGCCAAACTTATTCAGCAATCTCACCTGGCATCAGAGACCCCAAAAGTAGACACCAGGAAGAACATTTAAAATAAAAGACCAAGTGTGGCAACCAACATGTCATGTGTGACACATGCTTTAAAAACAATAATTCAGAAAACAAAAGTATGCACTCAATTGTTGATCTTGATCTAATGAAGTATTACTTTGTCACATAATTTCATATGAAACATCAAGGGAAATAGAACTTTTAGTGAGAGATGCTATCCTCTCTATCTACCTTTTCTGGTTTCTGGAATTCCATATCCTCTTCTCTCTCTTCCTCTCTCTTCCCTCTTCGAGAATTTAGCTTGTTTTGTCTCTCTTTTCAATTCTCTCTCAGTTTTCTGGTGATCACTTATTTGGTAGGTCGATCATCTAAAAACTGTATCTTTCTCTCTTCAGTTTTAATGGATTGCAGGTCTTTGTTTGTGATTGGTTATAATCTTTTGAGGTCATTCGAAATGTTATGGAGAAAGACTCTTGGTATGATGGATTGAACGAAGACCAGATTTGTTAGTTGAATGTTATTAACAAAGTTCCCCTCCTTTGAATATGTCAAGCCTTGTGTATTGCTTCCAGTAGACAGGGCAACATCTGCAGCAGTAGGGCAAGAAGGGTAAACAGAGTTAAACGTCCAGATCTTTCAGAAGTTCAACGTACATGGGAGGCAACTACGCATTGCCAAGCAACTTGAAAAGAGAAGAAGATATATGATTGTGTCGGAATCAACATTTAACAATATAGGACTGATTATTTTTTTCTGGAGAAATCTATACAATGCGATAACAGTTAAATTTGTAAAAGTGAGGTTAAAGGAAAGTGTATTATGGTCGATCAAACTCCTCTTTCTTTTCGGCCAAGTCGATAAAGCAGGAATGAAAGAGAGAGTATAAATTATATGAAGAACAAAAATATGAATAGCAGTAAGAATAAGGACAAGAATAATAAGAAATAAGTAGATCTTGAATTCCTTCTATTCTTAGAGCTTTTCAATGGTATTAGCTGACAAGTGAATATGAGATGCCTCTCTCACCCTTGAAAGGATTCACTTAAAGGGCAAAAATCTAATGTTGCTGTTATGAAAAGGCTACTCTTAACGGTACTCAAGTGATATCACGTGTCTGAAGTCTGGGGTTGGGCTCGAGGCTGATCGGTGTCAGGCCAGAAATTATAACGAGCGTACACCGGCTAGGCAAAGAATTGAGATGGGGAGGAGGAGGTCATGTGAAGGTGGTGTCGTTGATCTCCCCATCATGGAGTCCTTTCTATACCGAGACAAGATGCCGATGTGCGAGATACGCCAGCTGCATTGACTCCAAGATGCTGATGGGACAAGATTGGAGACTCCTATTGCTGGCCCAATTTTGATAATGTTTCCATGTCTCAAATCACAACTGATCCTTTTTCCAAGCCCAGATTCACCACATACAGATTGTCCACACATTCCAGATATGTGATGAAATATATTCGGGAAGGGGAAGAGTGATCAGTTTTGGTGGGAGGACAATTGAAAAAACTTCTGTCAGTTTCAGAAATCAGTCATATATTTGTACCATCATTTATTGTCCTTGAATGTTGTTCAACAGAGTCGCTTTGACCCTAATATCAACGCACGTGACACCAATTGGTTGGGCGTGACCCAAAGATCGATTATGGTATCTTTGGTTAAACCAACATTTATCATCTCAAAAAAGCTAACTCAGAAGTGTTGTTTTTCAGCAATTTCTCTGCTTTCCCGAAAACTGATTTTGCTACGCCACATTGTTCTGCATTTTCTAAATCTGCAAACTAGCCCCTTGGTTCCTTCCCCAAATGATGATCATTCTGAGGAGACAATCCCAGCCCCGGCTAGCTGTAGAGGAAAAGATCCCATTGACAAGACCTCTTACAAAGTCGATGAGGAAATCTCAGTTGCTAACGTCATTCCTTGATCTCGTCTTTGTCAGCGATAGCAAGGGAAAGGCTATAAGCCGGTGGAAGCTTTTAGGTTGCTAATACAAGAAAGAGGGTTGAGGTGACTACGTGGAGATCGTGGCCGTTGACAAAGAGACCCAGATCGCTCATCACACCGAAGGATTTTCCCTGATATAATACCCGTTCACCATTGGCTTTGGACTCCAGATGCCAGAGCTTGTTGAGGAGTTCTACATGCACTATTGAGTTTCCCTGGGTCAACTGGCTCCACAAGTTTGGCAATTCGAGGCATGTATTCAATTTTTTGCCGAGCAGACCAAATTGGAATTCACCGTAGACCATCTGCTACATCTTACTCCTCACGGTTGTTCAAGGGGAAGCCATTCACTTGATTGCTCAGAGCTCCCATGGCGTAGTAACCAGCACGAAGGATGACCATGATCAGAGATGGTGCAACCGGTTCATAATGATTGAACAAAGCAACTACACCGGTTGGCCTCCCATCAATTCCCAAATAAATGGAGACACAACTATATGTATTCTGAGAAAAAAGAGCCTTCTCATATTTACTTCAACATTCTCCATCTCAATTTTTCACCTTATCTTAATATGTTCTGCAGCCGATCCAGTCGATCCCATCCCAGTACCTGAAGAAATCTCTGACTGGATGAAGACCATTTTTCGAACTTCCAGCAAGGATGTTAGGACGTGTAGAGCTTCTTCCAACCGGTGGAGAGGAAAGAACCATGGAAACTGGTTGCAAGACATCATTACTTCTGGTTTCCCTCATTTTTTTAATTTTACTTTATCATCCCCGGGCACATGCTCCTTTTTACTCGGGCTGACCGAAAGGAGGTCTGCTGCCAAGATCCCCTTTCGCCCAACTGTTTTTGCAAACATTCCTAGTATTGTAGCTGGGAGTGCAATGGGTCGGGCGGGCATATTTTGTCACTCCATTTCTCATAGCTCTTAAGGGAAGAGGAAGGTATCAGTCTTGGCTCCTTCATCGTCGTTGGAATGACTGACGTCCGGAGGGATGCGACACTCAAAAGTGGTTATTGTGGAAGATGAGGAAGAAGAATATGTTGGCATGAGAAGAGGTGAAGACCACTTTATAATCGGTCTTTGCGAAGATGCCAAGGATTTTAGCCGAGAAATGAGTGAGTCTGACCGGTGGCTCTGAGGTACCTAAAGGGCAACATGCGCTCAGATTTTGAATTCTGAAGTCGAACATTTGGATCCCACTTCAAGATAGATACTTCGGGAGGTGCTGATATATTAAGCAACCTCCCCACGACGGCCTCAGCTTCAGGGAGAAGAACAAGGCCATCCCTTGATGGCCTAGAAAATTCATTGTCTCAGCTGATTGCCATTATCCACCAGGTAACGTGAAGTTTCCTCCACTCGTCATCCCTTTTAGCAAAAGGATCAACGGTCCTATATTTTGTTGAGAGTCATATGCTTGCTACCACTATTTGGAAAAGCTCAGGAACAATCTGCCACCATTTATAATGCTTGTGAGGATGCTGAAAATGCTCAGGCTGAGTTAAGCAAATCTCAATCAGTGACTTCAGAGTATCAGGTAGACAGCGAGATGCTGCAAGCTTAGAGGACTTCCTTATTATGCACCTATGAGGAGAAAATTAGTGCAATAAATAAGAATTGTTGGAACAACTATATCCTATCATAATAACAGAAGCTGGGTTTTGATTTGGACAAAATTTGAGCATGTATCCACCATGAGTCAACGATGAAGCTTTTGGATTTTATTATTTTAATGGGTCGAATGGATCGGCAGGAAGGTTAAAAGAGTTCAAATGGGATAGCTGATTTAATTGGCAAAAAAATAGTGCCACATAGGATAATTGAGTAGGGACATTCAGATTTAACACAGTAGGGGTAAATATGACTTTTTCC
>JBDJHY010000078.1:7605622-7616547 GCA_039654485.1 Withania somnifera
GAATTCCAATTCAACACTCCTAACATCGAGTTCCCACACAAACTCAGCTTTTAGGCTAAAACTTAACAATTTTCACAAATTAGCCTAACCTGCAAACGAAACCTCTAAAACACAAACTTAAGGTCAATATTGACTTTGTTTGGCATTCAGAAGCTAATAGAACTGTCGGAGTTACATGTTAAGTTCAACTATTTGTTTAGTTTAGATGCCTATATATGCCTTGCATTGCATTCTTGCATATATTCAGTATATACATAGTTTTTCCAATATTATCTCATACTGTAAATTAACATCTCTCCCACGCTCATGGGTAGCCAGGATCTCCATTCCAGCAACAAAAATATTGAGTTCTCATACTCCGAGGATAAAGATCCATTTTAGACTAGTACTAGTACTTTATTTATTTTCTAGCTTCAGTTGTTTAAAATTAGATGGAGACTTATTTCAACAACTAATCAGTCATTAGTGGATGCTTCATAAAAAGTCAGTCAAACAGTTGTAATAAATTTTCAACCAACTTTACTGTCAGTTATCATTTTTTTTAATCTATGTTATAGAAGTGTATCTCATGTATCAGCTTCCACATTATTTCAGTTCTTGTTTCATGTCTTATGCAAGGCTAAAATGATTTGTTTGGGCTTCTTATGATTCTGAGTGCCGGTTATATCTGTGGTGTAGGCTCTAGGGCATGACATTTATTCTGTAGGACATTCAATTTTGAGAGAGTATGTAAGAGTACACCTACAACCACTTTTTGGATATTTTTTCATTAATTTTCTTTTATTCAATTTTGATTTGAGAGTTGAACTTCTTCAATAAATTTAATTGTTCTTCTTTAATATTTAGTTATGGTTGAATTCATGGAACACCTAGTTGGTATTGCTCTCATTTTCATAGCATGTGTTGCTAAGTTTCTTAGCCATGGGTACATGATGATGCGTATAAATTATTGAGTGGGTATTATTAAATTACTCCTAGATTGGGTTGTATTTAATGGGCTTTATGATTTTTTTAAGTTTCTAATCTTAAAAAAGAATGGTTACAAACATTGATTTAATATTATAACTTTCACCTTGCTCAAGAGAGAAAGTGTGAAGTTGGGTAAGAAATCAATCAATAATGATTTGAGTTCTAAGCCCATCTAATGATTATAGCCAGCGATGGTGCCATTCTCTTGAACTAAAATTGGTTGATTTGTCTAAAACACTATAAGTTCGAGAGAACAACGAAATTGGGTCGTAGATCAAGAGATTATAACCCAAGCTTAAACTGACATTACACATTGAAAAACCCAGTTCTAGAAGTAATTTTTAAGTCCAACTCATGTTGTCTACCCTATTTGATCATACACCCTTGGTGACCTCTCTCATATTGTTAAAACCCTTTCAATTACTTTATATTTTTGTATTTGATAGCTATAGATCTACAATTTAATTTACATTTCAACTAACTCCTCTCATTTCTTTTTTGCTTGGTTTATTGACAAATTATGCAATTTAATATTGATTAGAGTGCACTCAATGTGTAAAGGCGTATCCTACTACTTATGAAGTTGATCCCAACTCCTTGTTAGGTTATTATATTTTGACAAAGCATGTGTATACTATTTAATTGTATCCGAAAGTATAATTGAAAGTAATCAATAAGAGAACTCTATTTTAGAGATACGCCTATTCAAGTTTTTGAATAATTTACATTTTATTTTATGTAAGTTTATTTTCTTAAAGAACCTTATAGAATGCCAATCAATGCAATTAGCAGACGCGGCATCGGACCTAAAACTTGTATATGGACTAATGTCGCAAAATCAATAAGAGCAGGCTGGTCCCTCGGGGGACATCCGATAAAAAAAGGAGATTAGCAAATTAGATCCCGCCCACGCCGCGTTTCCGCAAAATTTTGTTCCTCTCTAATCGAACAAGTAAGCGCAAAGCCCTGTGTAAAAACCTAACCTTTCTGGTTCTCCCAACACAAATCCTGGGAAATGAGTATTTTCAAGAGAGTTTCAAGAGCTCTCAGATCCGAATTATCTTTGTTTTCTGCTATTTCTTCTTCCATTTCTCAACCTTTAACTACTCGTCGACCCTCTTTATCTGTGTTTCCTTATAGTCAAAATGCATCATTTTGCTCTCGTCCCCGGCAAAACAAAAAAGAAGGATTACCTATAGATTTGAATCAGTACCCTACTAATAACATTCGGAACTTTTCAATTATTGCCCATGTTGATCATGGAAAATCCACCTTGGCTGATCGCCTTCTGGAACTTACTGGAACCATTAGAAAAGGACACGGTCAACCTCAGTACTTGGATAAATTGCAGGTAAATTTCCTTCAGTGCTTCATTCATGTTATAAGTAATGGTTAAAATGGTCATAAATTTGAGGTTGCTCTACTTCCATTTATTTTTGAATGGAGCCACCCCTGTTTCTCCAATTTTTTTACTCCACTATATGTAAAGTTTGAATAGGCATGGAGGTTGAGAAAGTAAGGAAGACGGTTCATAAATATTCCATAGCATTTGTATAACTATAATAAAAAGATATTTGGAGTATGTTCATTTATGCATTTGGTCCTAGCTGTGTTATGCCTCAGAGTATAAAAGATTCAGTGGTCAGCTGAAGCTTATGGGAAATTAGAAGTACCATAAGAAAATTATGGAAGATGATCCCTGCTTGTATATTTTGGTGCGTGCGGACAGAGAGGAATAGCAGGTGTTTTGTAGGCATATCAACTCCAGATTTCTATCTTAAGGCCAAATGTATAGCATCTCTTTTTAGTTAGAGTAGTCTTTTCCCGGTCAATTATCATGAATCCTTTTTGGACTTTGTTAACTTTAGAGTAGCTTTCTGTAATAGAGCTAAAATTGTTTTGATTGTGCTTTGCCTTTCATGTAGACTTGCATCTTCTCGATGTTTTTATAAAATTCCTTGCTAAATAAAAAAAGAGAGTATAATTTAACTATAATTTAGAAAAAGCACATTTTTTTTGGAATGGGACTAAAAAGGTAATATAATATTTCCACATAAGCTCGAATGAGAGTACTTACTTGTGAAAATTTATCTTTCTAGCTCGAGGTTGAGGCATTCAGAGGTTACTTATTGAAATGTGTTACCATCTCTTGTAAAAGTTTAAGCTCTTACAAATAGCATACTTTGTTTAACTTAATTATTTCTGCAAGACACCCTCCATGGCGAGTAATACTTTTTCATGGGTCAAACATGTGCAAATTCTTTCTTATGGGTAGAAATGTGTGACTAAACTTAAGCTATTAGAAAGTACATTTTTATTACTTAATTGTGTCTTCGACATTATCTTTTTTAATAGTGAGAAAAAAAAACCCTGTCTTTTATCAAGATTTTTTGGTTGAATTAGATTTTCTTGAGCTTTTGGTTGGTTTTGTCCTTTTAGTGTATTTATAAATTTTCCATTTGCCCAATAAAAATGCATCTCATAATCAGAAAGCTTTTAATGACAAGCATGTAAATTGTTTCAAGGTAATCTTTGATCATTTTTTTTTTTGGTTCAGAAACCTTTTTAACATTTGTGCTAGTCTGATGATTTCTAGGTTCGAAATCTAGGAAATTATGAGTTAGCTGTTCTAATGCATCTGTAATTATTTATTAGCTTTAGGTGAAAGTGAAACTTTACATATGTATTTGACTTGGAATGAAGGTAGTCCTATTTTTGTATGAAGCTTATGACAACTGTACACCCCTCTATGAAAAATAAACAAAAGTATGTTAATTCTTTTTACACTCTTTAGGAGTTTGTTGTCATATTCTTTTGGGAGAGGACATCTGTGGGGAACTTGTCTTTCATCCTCCGTCTGTGATGGGGATGTTATGGGGCTAGGGGTATAAGGAAGGAGATAAGTTCAGTTAAGAGGCTATGTACTTCATGGATTTATACATATTTAGTTAGGAGAAAGTGGTCTTGGTTCTCCCAATACCTCTTATTCCTTGTGTGTTCCAATTCGTTATGGTTTGGCCAAAGCCATTGAAATTGATAGTGGTCTTACGATTGAGAACACCTTGGAAGAAGTTGCATTGGGTAACACCTTCCTTTGTTACCTATTTGATGATGCTCATACTTGTGTGAGTATTTTCTATGTAAATAGGAATAACCACCGTCTCAATGGGTGGTCTTTTGATCCCATTGGGTATTCTTTCCCATTTGACCATGGCTAATGCCCTTGTGGTATTGAAGAGCTTGGTCCTCAAGCCGAGCTTAATTTGGTTGAGTTAGTTGTCTTACTTAGGATAAAGCACAGTAGTAGTACTCATATTCCCTTATGTGATCCTTGTGTGGTATTGCTACTTGACCTTATGTGCTTCAATGATTTTGATTTGTCAACTAGAGCGAGGAATAGCTTTATATTTTCTTCGGATGCTAGATAACATTACCACCTTGGTAATGAAGAGCTTGGTCTTCTCGACTAGCTTCATATTTGGCCCTGGTGATAGTTTCAGAGTAATCCCATTCTAAAGATAGCCAATACTTTTGGTGAAGTCTTAACTTGGGTTAACCTCGTTGATGACCTTATGCTTAGGTATGTAGGCGATTATGTTTTGGTAGACTTCAAGGGGAGTTTGTGCTTTGTGGATGAAAGAACCACTGGTTATTTGCATGTGTTTACCCAAAAACAATGGTTATCTTATTTTACCCCTTTGTGAAGTCCTTTTGATTGGCCAAGTATCCCTTGCTTTGTTAAGTTGTAAACCCTTTCTGGTCGTCCTTGATGCTTGGTTATATTTGAGGTGTATACCTCCTAGGCATGGAGATAAAATTGATGTTGCTAATGCTAACCCTCATGCCAAGAGGAGATTGCTTGTGTTCGTCTTCTCCGTTGTGTTATAGAGCTTGGATTCGAGGTTGAATCCTTTTCAAGAAGGGGGAAATGATGGAGGTCAGTCACCAACAAGAGGAGATATGAAAGAGAGTACCAACAATCATTCCACTTGAGCGGAACTTCTAACTGAAGTTGCTCACCTTTTTAAGCAGGGTCTGGGCCACGGGATCCTACCTATCGAAATCTACAATCTACTTAATATAATATAGATATATAATCTAGGTAGAAATTAATATTTGTTATAGATGAAATTAATCTCTGATCTCGAATTAAGAAAGATAATCAAAGACTCTTATGGTGTGACTTGGAAGAAAGGTTTCTCTGTGTAGGAAAGGAATAACAATTTATTCCTATAAGTTTTCTATAGAAATCTAGAAGATTTAATGCGAAATATTGATAAATTCTTGTGGAGTCCGAAACAGAAAATGAAAATTGGTATGCCCACACCCTCATATGGGGGAACCACTTATCCTTGTAGGCATAGACATTGAGAGGGGAGTGCTTCATCGGCATAGGCAGCATACTTATTTTCAAGGTTTTATCTTTCTGCCCCGTTTCCCACTCCCGGGTAAACCTAAGGATACCGGCCCGACATCTTGATTACTAAGCCTATTTTAACTCTATACAAATAAAGCTGAACTAGTGAGTGGATGGACTTGACCCTAGTTCACGACGTAAGAGGCTCGAATGGTACTTTGAAGGGTGGAGGGAAGCTTAGAGGGGTATCTTTTTTGATGGAGCTTCCATGGAACTCACATTTCGAGTGCAGGATAGCTTGGAATGAGGAACCATGAGAGCTTAAGTTTCAAGAGCTTGCTGTCCAATATTGCAACTACATTGTCCAAACGGCGAGTTGCCTACCAAATTGGCGATAGGGTGGGTCCAAAACGGTGGTGCATAGTTATTTCCAGTAGCAAAAAATGCCCCACACATCCAAGTTGGTGATGGCTCATCATATTGACGATGCGCCAACCAGAAATGTGATGTAAGTTGCATGGCGGAGTTGTCCAACAAGTAGTTTGAAGTCTAATTTTTAATAGTTAGGTTTAGAACTATAAGTAGTCATTCTTATTTTTGTTACTTAGACTTTGTTGAATATTATTGTGAGCTTGAGAGCTTCTTCCTTTCTCTTGAGAGAGAGTTGAGTGATAGAGTGTGGTGTGCCCAACTCTCGATCAAACTTGTAGAAACGGTGGTTGCAAGGAGATTCTATAATCATCCTTGAGGTCTCCGTAAGAAATTGGTGCTCTTAGGATTCGTAAATTAGAGGTCTTAGGACTTAATATATCCTTTGGTTGTTAATCACTACCTTTTTGTTTCTGGTTATAGGATAACTTGCATCTTGAGTGGAAAATGAGGTCTTTAGTTTTATTATAGCTTTTGGTTGCCTTTGATTCATTGCTTGTTTATCTTCCTCAATCTTTATTTTATCGCTTCCGCATATGTATGCTTGATTTTGTATCTACAAGGTCGTGCATGCATCAATAGTTCACTTAAGTCACAAGGACAATTGAGAAGGAAAGACAAGCTGGTTATTGGTAAGGCACAAGGCTGAGGAATGAGATTATGACATTATGGCATGCTGGTCCCTTTGGTGGTCACTCTGGTATGGAAGCTACTCTCCAAGACTACTAACACTGTTTTATTGAAAGAATATGAGAAAGGAAGTGCATCAGATTGTTCAGAAGTGTGATGTATGTCAAAGGAACAAGTCTGCTTAGCTGCTTATCCTGGACTTTTACAACCCTTGCCTATTCTTGAGGTTATTTAGTCTCAAATTAGCATGGATTTTATTGATGGTTTACCTAAGTCCCAAGGTCATGAGGTGATTCTAGTGGTAGTAGATAGACTCAGTGAATATGGACATTTCCTTCCACTCAAACATCCTTACACTGCTTTGTCAGTTGCTAAGGTACTCTTGGACACCATTGTGAAGTTGCATGGGCTACGTGATGCTATAACTAGTGATGGAGATGCTGTATTTTTAAGCTTCTTTCTGGAAAGAACTGCTTACATTGCAAGGGATTTTGTTGGTACTTCTTCAGCCTACCACCCACAGTCAGATGGACAAATTGAGGTCCTTAACAGATGTCTAGAGATTTACTTGAGATGCTATTGCAGTGATGGTGCTTCTAACTGGTTCTCCAGTCTACCTATGGCTGAGTATTGGTACAATACTTGCTTTCATTCAGCCATTCAAACCACACCTTATGAGGTCCTTTATCTACCTCGAGAATTGAATTCAGAAGAGGTGGACATTACTCTGGTGAATAGAGAGTTGAAACTTCAATTGATCAAGTACCATTTACAAAGGGCCCAGCTTAGGATGAAACAACAGGCTGATTCTCACAGAAGTGACAGGCAATTTGATGTTGCATATTGGGTCTATTTTAAAGTTCAACCATACAAACAGGCAACGACATCCAATCATTCTTCACACAAGCTAGCAGCCAAGTTTTATGGTCCATTTTGGATACTTCAGAGGTTGGTCCTGTTGCTTATACCCTCCTCTTGCCTGCTTCTGTCAAAATATGTCCTTGCTAAAGAGGTGTTATGCAGTGCTTCTCAGATTTCCTACCCTCCCACAGTTGATTTTTCTAACCCCCATCGCCTTGAGCCTGAGCAGGTTTTACAAACGAGATTTGTCAAAACGGGAAATAAGGCTGTTGTTCAGTTCTTGATTAAGTGGTTTGGTTTACCTGCTGAAATTGCTACTTGGGAGTTTGCCACTGTTTTGAAGACCAGGTTTCCCTTATTTGATCCTTGAGGACAAGGATCTTTTGTTAGGGGGTACTGATACACAATTAAGTCAATTGAGAGTTAATTGCATAGTTGCACTGTTTTCAGAAGTTAGTTAATTCTGTTAGGCGGCTATAGTGAATTCAGATAGACATTTGTAACTGTCATTGATAGGGATAGCTGAGTCCACAGAATCTCAATAGTTCCACTGGTAACTGATCATTCATTCATTAAGAAATACAATATTCTCTTTCCTCTCAAACTCTCTCTATTACTTCTTCTTTTACCTCTAATTCTCTATTCTCCATACCCGAGGCTCTTGCTAAGCTCCTATCCATCTGCTAAAACCTTGGATTCCTTTGTGAATCCTTGCACCTGGACTAACACTTCCCCCTTCGCCCACTCTCTCTAACTCCCAAACCTGATTCACAATTTCCTTCATTTCATCTTTACCATTCCAAACACTTCCTTATTTCACACCTTAAGTTTTTGTTAACTAACTTTTTTGCAAGTCTGGAAGATGAATCTCCAACCTTAGATGCGTGGCTCTTCACTTTTGGTGCCACACTCGTGTCAACACAATATGAGTGTGAGATTCGTTCTGGATATGACCAATCAATTTTGGATACTTTGGCTAAAATCTTCGAAAAATTAGAGATTGATACGTTGATCCCTAAAATCAAAACAAAAGTTGACGTAAAATCATAATTTAGGCAAATGTTTTTATCATTAAAAATGTTTGTACTAAGAAGTATACAAGCAGAAGGTGGTTCGAAGATATTTATAGGTCAACATCACCACTGAATGTCCAATGAACTCAAGAAGTATATCCGGACCTTTATATAGTTCGCAATAGCCATGTTATACCAAAAAATATTAAGGAGATGCATTTGTACAATAGTAATTGCTGATTCAGAGTTGCTCTCTTAAATTCGTGCATATTTTCCTTCAAAATAGTCCCCCATAATTTAGGCATATTATTTATAACTCTATATTTGGATATTTGAATTATTCTTAGCCAAATTCAAGCACCCGTATCCACATCCAGATCCTTATCCCCGAATTTTAAAATTTAAACATGAAGAATTCAAGCTCTAGATCAGCACTCATATCGATGGCAGCACCCGAGAGCAACTTAGGTTCCACCACTTCATACCTATTCCACCTATTGTTCACTCCTTCATCAAAGTCCACCGGCACAACCACATGTTCTTGAATTGAAAGATGCTCCTATGCTATGATAGGAAGTGATCCGATGTCAGTTTGGCAAAGGGGGTGGGGGTTTATCACATTCAAAGTCAACTTCTCCCTAGTGGTAAGACACCAAGAACCTGTCAACCTTGATCTAAGCTGTAGAATCCTCCTTATTTGACCCAAGACAAATTAGCACCCACCAAAGTAAGATCAATAAGAAAATGATTATTAGTATTCTCTAAGAACTCTTCCATTACCCTAATACCCACAGAATGTTCCAATTCCCCCAAACCCGCCGCCATTAATCACAAAAAATTGTTTTTGAACCCTCCCTAGAAGGACCAGATATACCCACAATACTCCACTCCAACTGAGCAACTAACAAAATACATACTGTTATTATTAGATAACTAATTACTTGTGTTCTTTGTTCATATATACACAATTAAATCCCGATAGTGTTTGATATATTTATGTGAAAAATCTGTAATTTGTCTTAGGTAGAGAGAGAACGGGGAATAACTGTTAAAGCCCAAACAGCAACTATGTTCCATCGTCACAAGTTCCTTGGCAGTGACACAGATTTTTTGTTAAACCTTATTGACACACCTGGGCATGTGGATTTCAGTTACGAAGTATCCAGATCTTTGGCAGCTTGTCAAGGTGCCCTTTTGGTTGTAGATGCAGCCCAAGGTGTGCAGGCACAGACTGTTGCTAATTTTTACCTCGCATTTGAATCAAACCTGGCCATAATTCCGGTCATAAATAAAATTGATCAGCCCACTGCTGATCCAGATTGGGTAAAAACACAGCTCAAATCCATGTTTGACCTTGATCCGAGTGATGCACTATTGACGTCAGCAAAAACTGGTCATGGTCTAGAGCAGGTTCTTCCTGCTGCGATAGAGCGAATTCCTCCACCCCCTGGAAAAAATACTTCACCTTTGCGAATGCTTTTGCTGGATTCCTATTATGATGAGTATAAAGGAGTTATCTGCCACGTTGCTATTGTTGACGGTGCCCTGCACAAGGGTGACAAGATTTGCTCTGCTGCAACCGGCCAAAGTTATGAAGTTTCTGAAGTTGGTATCATGCACCCAGAACTTGTGACAACAGGTATCCTTTTAACAGGTCAAGTTGGATACATAGTCAGTGGAATGCGTTCAACAAGAGAGGCCCGTGTTGGAGATACTCTACATCATACTCGAACAGTTATACAGCCCCTTCCAGGTATGTTTGCTGTGTCTATAGATTTTTGAAGAAAACTGGAATATTTAGAAAAGGTCAGGAACTTGCTTGTTTGTGGTCTGTGGAGAACGTATCTTTCATGGTCAAGATGTCCTTGTTATTTATAATGAAGTTCCTTTCCCCCAACTGACCTCCCCTGTGTGCCCAAGAGAAATTTAGAGAAAGAAGCTTAAGGTGGATCTTCCAAATGAGCTAGAGTAAATGCCTCACAAGATATTTTGGTTGATGTTTCACAAACAAAAGCAAAAGAGGCATTATATTAAAGCTTATGATTGGACAATGCATCCTATCAACAGTTTTAGCTTTATATCCTGAAAGGTTTAGCTTTGTGCATTGCCATCATGCCCTCTAAAAGATCTCATTGTGAGACTAGGTATGCTTTTTCCTGTTCATGTTAGCAGAGATTGTGTCTCATCACAATATTCTTCTTGGTGATATATGAAGGTTTCAAGCCAGCAAAACATATGGTCTTTTCTGGCCTATATCCAGCTGATGGATCTGATTTTGAGGCACTTAACCATGCCATTGAGAGATTGACGTGTAATGATGCCAGTGTCTCTGTAACTAAAGAAAGCAGCACAGCACTAGGTCTTGGTTTCAGGTATGGATAAATCAAAATTCTTAAGACATCATATTTTGACCTCATTTTCCTAATTTAGTCTCTTAACCCTTGCTAACAGATGTGGTTTCTTGGGGTTACTTCACATGGATGTTTTTCATCAGCGGCTTGAACAGGCACGTTCATTAAGTTATTTTAGATGTATTTGCCTTCACTTAAAACCTGGATTGATGAATACCGGACAAGGAAGACAGCCTAACTCTTGCATAAGCAAGTTAGGCTCTCTCTCTCTCTCTCTCTCTCTCTCTCTCTCTCTCTCTCTCTCTTTCCCCCGCC
>JBDJHY010000078.1:7653380-7663676 GCA_039654485.1 Withania somnifera
GTGCTCCCTCTCAACCATGGAGATAAATTTTTCATGAAGACTTCATAAGATTTAGCCCAAGTTGGCTGTGATGAACCTGTGGATCTACAAACTATAAATGCTCGCCACTACGGCTTAGCTGCACCACACATCTGGTAGGTGGTAAAGGCTACACCATGGGTCTACAATATACTCATGTTAGTTAATCTTTCTTCGCACTCCACTATAAACTTGTGGGCATCCTCCCCTGGTACTCTAGTGAATTTAGGGTGGGGGGGTTCCAATCTCAAGAACCTGGTAAGGAGCTTCTACTCCAAGTCTGTCATCGCTGGTTGTTGCTCAACAAAAGGAGCAACAGTTGGCATGGTATATGAACTGGTGTAGAAGTTACTGTTGGGATAACCGGTGGCACAGGCTGCACTATCGAAATTGCAGCTGTAGGCTGAGAAACTGGATTGGCTGGTTGTGTTCCATCTATAGGAGGACCTCCAAAAGTGCTGAGTAGCTGCCATAGTACGCTACGAATATCGGGAGACAGAGCTGCAGCAGGTCTGTTGTTGATGCTGCAATAGGTGTTGTAGGCACTGGTGGAACTTTTGAAGTAGTAGCTGGAATAGGCACTTCGACCAGTGCCCTAACTATCTCCTTAGCTACAGATGAACATGTACGAGGCATCTACGAATGAGTGATGACAATGAGAGAGAAGTTTTCAAGAAACCATCAAGGATATACGCATGATACATGATTCAAAAGAATGAGTCAATTTTCCTAAATGTCACTATAGCCTCTCGAAGATAAGCAACGGACGTTTTCGCGCCGATCCGCAGGACTCTACTAGACATTGGTTCTGTACACTAACACCGACGAACCTAGGGTCTGATACTAAATTGTCACCACCAGTAGGAGAACCAAACCCCATAATTTGAAGTCGAAGCGGAGGACTACTATATCAAATACGGAAGTACATCAATAGACAGAAGATAAATAAGTGCGGAAGTTTTAGAGAATCAAATAAATGCCTAAAACCTGGTATCAGTGTCAAATGAACCACTAAGTACAGAAATAATAAATCAAAAATAGGTCTAATGCAACTGTATCTCCGAAATATATGGAGATCAAATAGTAATGTCAAATCTGAAGAGAAACAGGTAAAAGCCGGACGCCAAGCTCACCCTGAATATCTGAAGTAGATGGAATCCGAACGAACATCTAACTGTATATCACGATCGGGAACCTATACTCGGATCTGCATATGTGCAAGTGTAGTATGAGCACAAGCTGCCGAAGCAACCCGTACCCAGTAGGATTTAAGGGCCCACTAGGTACATAACAATAATAAAAGTAGTAAATAACAAAATACAAGAAAGGGGTCACAGTATCAAGTAGTGCAACAAGGAAAAGCTAGTTACTCAAATAAGAATCAAATATAAGTAGACAAGTATCGCTAGCTAATCACATAACAGGATCTCAGGCAATGAAGAAAAATGTACCCAAAATTCTTTCAATAATATATGTGAATAATAATGTAATAAATAGGAAACTAAGAAGATAGGAGGAGAATACGAACGGTATATCGGTAACCTCAAGAAAAAGAGTAAATGACTGAATAAGTACGTCACAAAATCTCACATAACACGAAGCAAGAATCAACAAATAATACCAACTAAGCAGTAATAGGAATAAAAAAGTAAAGCAAATAAATGCTAACAAGTCCCCCATAAGGAAGCACAGCGTATATAAAAAATACGCTCACCCATAGGCCCCCCCAATCCTACATATGAGCACACTGAAGAAAACAAGTATAAAAAAGTAAACACACACATGAACATCATCAAAACCTCACATCCTAATTTCAGAACTGTAATGAACCTCAAGCCTGGTATCTCGTGCCTCATATCAATAGTATTATTAAGTCCGGCATCTCGTGCCTTATGTTAATAGTATCACCAAAGTCATTAATAAATCGAGTATCATCATGTTTCCATAACCAATAGTACCATATGTGTCAAAGAGTTGTACTCACTGCCGTACGATGACGGACTTAAGTCCCAACGGCTGTAATCACTATTGAACGGAGTTGATCTCAAGTCTCAATATTTATTAGTAAAATGATATTTTCCGGTGCCAGGATGTAAAGTCTGGACTAACATAAGTAGAAATAGAATTACTGGGTGCGCGGTACAATGCCAAGTCTAAAACAGTAAAAGATTATTACTTATATTATTATTAGAATGTTACCATTTATTGTTTTATGTCATTATCATCTTTGTTATCAAAATCATCCTCTAGCCATCATGAGTCAATAATTAGGTGGTGATACTGACCCAACACCAATGTACTCTCATCGGAGCCATAGGCATAACCTCTCGTGTCATGAATGCAATACACATCAACAAGTATACATATAAATATATGATCATGTAATATCAACATCCTATGCCCTGCATAGGTAATTCTAGTCAATTTCTAAGTCACAAGCACCGTATCAATCAGATACCAAAACATAAATATTAATATGGAATGGACGAAAGAACGGTACAATTATGCTATTAAGTACAATTGTTAAAGCTATAAGCCCATAGATAGCCCCACGGAGCCTACCTGTCGTCCGACGACAAAGCGCTGTAAATTCACGAATCTTACTCTGACTGACGTCAAACGGTCTTCGAATGATCTGAAACTTGTGTCAAAGTATTCTATATGTTAATACGATTCTAACAGTGTATTTTATGCTAAGTTCCAGACTGGGCCTAAAATCGGGCCTAAAACAGGCTTGCGAGATCCGCTCGCCGAAACTTAAAATAAACTTTACTACGAGGTTTCCAACGTTACCAGGAACCCGTGCTCCAAAATTGAGCATAATTCGTGTGCTGGAAGGGCTTCAAAACAGCCCGGAAAGATTTGACCCTAATAGGGTCAAAAATTCAATCTTTATTGATTTAACGTTGGAATTACGGTTTAATAGTTGATACTAGGAGCAATGTATACTCGATTAACGAAGAATTACTCAAAATTATACGGATTAGGGCATAATTTTATCAATTTCAACCCTTGGAGCCATTAATGGTTAAAACCATGAATATGAAGGGTAAAAAGGAAAGAGAACTTACCAAAAAACGTGGAAGAATTGAAAAACAATGGTGGAGGAATTAAAGAACGATTTTGAGAGGATTTTCCCTAGCCTTGGAGTTTTTCGCCCTAGAACTGAATAAATTGTGAGGTTTCTTTGAAATAAAACGCAAGGGTCTGCAGGAAATATATACTTCTAGGTACTGCATTCATCGCGGTCGCGATGAGGTAAGCTAGTTGAGGTGAGCTCGCTGAGATGAGGTCGCAATCAATTGCAAGTTTGTGCTGCAGATTTTCAGGATCTCCAACCAGGGTCTTGGAATTGAAATGAAATCCAAATTTGACAAACCAAATATGTATTATATGTGAAAAATACATTTCAGACTCAACGAAATTGACAAAATTGACATCGAAGGTCGTTTGAGCGAAACCGACCCCCTACCAAGCTTTAACCAAAACTCGCAAGAGAACTCAAATCAAGAACAAACACCTTGGGAAGCGTACCAAGGTCAAACTAGCCTAAATTCACCATTCCGGAGCTGATGGAAGCGTCTGAATTTCGATCCGACACCCAAACACCAAATTACCATTCAAACTCCACTTTAGGCCCGCACATTGGCGTAAATTGCAAACAGAAGCTCCAAAACACAAACTTAAGGTCGATTTTGACTTTTTTTGGCATTCCGGAGCTAACGAAACTGTCGAAATTTAATTCCGAACTCCTCTTGAAGGAAAGTTGACTTTGGCCAACGAGTACCTAGTTTTAGGCTCTAAAATAGAAAATTTGAGATATTTTTCGATCGAGCTGCCAAGGATCCGTACTACCAGTCCCAGCAAGTCATAAATGACTTGGGGCAACTACCGAAATGCTTTAGAATGCAAAATGTCGCGTATTTATCATAAATGACCATGAGGGTCATTACAATGCAAGAACTTGTAATGAAGAAAAGCTTTAGCCAGATAATCTGTGTTCATGTTAACCACACATGGTAAAAGCTCTGATTAAAATAGAACTAGTTCTCCAGGAAATTGACTTCCTTAAGAGAAAAAAGATTCAAAGCCTTATTATTTTCTCCAGGCATCTGAGTTAAAATTACCAATATGATCCGAAATAACAGTCATCTCCCATGGTACTCCATCAATGATACCACAATCACATTTGACATATATACAGTAAAAATGGGAACACAAGTGAAAAAAGCAGGTATTACAACATAACGCATTTTAATGTAGAGGAGAGGAGCCAGAGTGTGATATTGCTTTGTTTGTGTCAGCTTATTGCGACATTTGGTCCACGTAAACCACGACTGTTCCATGAAATAGGAACTGATGAAATTGGAAATAAGCTAAAAAGGGCCTAGTGGCAGGGAAGAGATTTGACATTTTAAAGCATCTTGCCGTCAGTTACTAAATTCAGATCTATATTCATTCTCACCAATGCCCCAGATGCAAAGATGAAAAAGTAGGGACAAATGTGTGCATGTGCATGACCATAATTTCGTTTCTACCATGTGGTCTGAACCAGAGGGAGGAATAAATTTTTAAGCAAGCTATGCAGAATATACTCTTTCTGGATTGCTCCTAAATTAGCAGTTTTTGTTAAAGGTCGTTCTTTCTTTTCCCAATAAAATTAATTGGCTGAAGATCATCTTTCTTAACTTGCAAATTCCCAAAACTGCTGTACTACTATCCTGGAGGATATGGTCAAAATAAAATTAAGAATGAACTAGCAATCAGGGTCAACACCATTTGTTTTGTAACTAGCAATCAGAGTCCAAGATATCACTTTAGAAACCTAAGAGTGTGATGAACACGTCTCCAAAGGACACAAATCTAAAATAGTTGAAGGGCCTTCAATTCTGTCAACCACAACCTACAATGAAGGTGCCGATCAGTCCAAACATAAAATGAAGATGCAGGCAGCAAGGACATGCCATATTGCAAAATAGCGCTTCACTTTAAAGGAAAACATCAGACCTATAGCAGATCATAAACACTAAAACGTGAAATTTTCTGCACATCATAAACATTAAAACATGAAACTTTCTGTCGATCGTAAAAATTTAACATGAAACCTCCTGCAGATCATAAACATTCTTAACCTAAAACCTACAGGAAGCAAATAGAAGCGCTAGGTGAACTACCATTATTTAAATGACTTGTACCCATTTATGGACACAACAGATGATATTTTCAGGTCAGAAGCAAAAATCTCCAGTATAAGATCTGTTTTGACAATTTCTGGTCGTTCTTGGAAATTTCAAGTCTTGTGAATAGCTAGATTCATCAATGGAGTTTATTTAAGCTTAATACAGACGACACACAAAGATTCTCTTGACAGTAAGAAAAATGAAATACAGAAAATGGAAAGTCAAAAGCACAGCAACTTGAAATAATAGTTAAATGGTTGCTGCGTGACACTGAAAGAGGCTGGTTATTTCATAGATGTCCAGAACAGAACATAGAAGTTAACTCTAGAAGGAAAACTGAGAGGAGCAGCAACAGAGCCCTTACCACACAAACAAGTTAACGCTTGTCAACCCCCTGGTTATTGAACTTTGCTTCCAGAACCACAATAAGTGCGGCATTATCCTGTCAAGCACACACCAGTGAGATATAAGTCCAGTCCTGAATGAAACTCTTCATAAGCCAAAGAGGAACCACTTGAGAAATTCAGGAAGCTACCTTAACCAAACGACTTAGTGCGATCTTCTTTTGGGCACTGGGAACTAAGGCTTCAGTCAAAGATGCAGCTTTGTTGGATTCAACCTGCGACAACGCATGCTAAGATTCTTGTTACAATTTCATTGAACAAATTGTGTTACAAGTAAAACCATTCTCAGGAACACACAGTGCCTCCATACCTCATATTTTTTAATATGTGAGAATCTATCCCGGCAGAAAAATGTGGCACATCCATCAATGGTATTGATGTTCCCACTGAACACCTGCATACAGAAAAAGTGTCATTAGAGATCAAAAATTTTCAGATGAGACCACACATTACGCACCACAAACCTCAGCTGTCTTTCTTTTGAACATAGCTTGATAACCATGCTTGTCCAGCTCAGGAGCGAAGAATTCCTCAAACTAATCACTTTGCACTTAGATATGGGTATTTATAATTCCATAAGAAATTCACAAGATCATTTAACATGACAATCATACTGGTAAATATACACATCTACAAGTGAAGAACAAGAAACCCTTTCAGCTAAAGAAGCCGATTTGCAGGCATCAAATTCATTAAATCCAGGAAGCAGACATATATAGTTGACCTAAGGAATTTAAGAAATAAGAACGTATTTTACAAAAAGAAAATTCTGATATGTTATACCTGTTGATATACTATTCATTACAAAAATTATACCCGTTAAATTACAAAAAGGAATTTAACATATATTATTTAATAAAAATATAGAGACAAAAAGTAAGTATCGAGGAATCAAAATACGTATTGATATAGTATACCGTCGATCGCCAGGGTCAACTCCACCTACCTGGGGATAGTTCAGAGAGGCATTTTTAGCTTAATACATGACCAGGAGCATCCATAAGGCGTCGCTGGCGCAGTTCAAGGGGTTGAGGCAGGGTTCGGTGATAGTGCCAGAGTATAAGGCACGGTTCCTTGATTTGTCCAGGCAATGCCAGAGACTTGATATCTACCGAGGAGGAGAAGATCTTTCGCTTTGCTCACGGAATAAGGCTTGACTTGCAGAGCCATGTTGAGTTACTTCTGGTACTACAAAATTCATTTTTAGATGTTTCAGACCACACCCTCCGTATGAAGATTTTGACTCTCCACGCCAAAGGGGGTGGCAAGAAGAGACAGCGCCACCAACTTGGATTTTTAAGATCCAGGATAGAGGTTTATGATTTTGGCCGGAGGGACCAGTTTAGCCGGTAGTATCAGGCCTCCCTTCAGACTTCAAGCATTGGGTCAAGCAGTCAGCCCGTCAGGGGCATAAGTTCAGGTTCACGGAGTCAGGCAAGGGACGGAGACAATTGTCAAGAGTGTGGGGAGCAGGTCCACTATGCTAGAGACTACCCCAGGGTCCCCAGAGATCATTTTGAGGGGGTTTCTTTGAGTGCGGGGAGCAGGGCCACTTTTCTAGGATTTCCCTCTTCGCAGGGTCACTCATACCACAATCGTGCCAGCTCATCCTATAAAGGTAGTGCCACCGGTAAGAGATTAGCCGCCAGCAGTGCGGGGTGGGGGGGTTAGTGAGGAGGTCGAGGGGCCAAAGGCAGGGGTAGGGATGCAAGCAGGGCAGGGGTCAACACCAGCTCTACTCCATTCCTAATAGGGTTGAGGCTGAGGCCTTCGTGCAGTTTTTATCGGTACATTGTTTTTCCTCGGGCATTCTGCATTGACTCTGTTTAATTCGCATTTTACTTTGTCATACATATATATACACCTTGCTTCGTGGTTGGGATTGATAGTGAGTAGTTTCCTGTACCCTTGAGTGTCTCTATCCACCACTAGGGCCCCTGGTGGTGGATTGGATATATATAGGTCGTGTTTGGTGGCCATCAGGGTCATGACACCCTGGTTAATTTGATTAAGCTGTATATGATAGACTTTGATATGATTTTGGGCATGGACTGGTTGTCCACATAGCATGAGGTCTTGGATTGCTATGCCAAGATCGTGACCTTGTCTGTGCCCGGTGCCCTCGTTAGATTTTGATACGATTTTTGTAATGTCCCTATATTCATTAAATACTTTTTATCTCTATATTTTTATTAAATAATATACCCTAAAAGGTGGTCAGTACATTAAATGTACTAGTATGGGATCATATGCATAAATGCATGAAAAAAAGCATAATAATCTCAAAACATAAAGGTAAACATGATATAAAAGCTAAAAGTCGTATAATAAGTCTAGAAATTCAGTAATGAACAATAATACTATTGTAAGTTGAAAGCTAATTTTCATATTAAATATCTAAATATCATGCATGAGCATAGGTTATTGGACCGATGAAACTTTTTAGTTCTAAAATCACAAATCATGAGCTAAGAGTTTCTATTAACCAACATAAACCATGATATGAGCAACATGGAGTTCGGTGTCATAAACCCAAACTTAAAAAGGTCGCTCTAACCTTCCACAGTTAGAACTATTCTATAAGCTAAGCTAAGGATCCTTAACTAGGCCATCAAAGCAAACCTGTGTTGGCTACATAGTTTGTGGACTTGAGTATCACCCTCCTATAACAAGTAAAACTCAACTGCATTCGGTGCTAAATAATCCTCCAAAAAATGCACTATGCTCATATTTTTAAAAAGCTATGGGACATATCTAGATGCCCGGATCCTTGTCATTGATGGTTGACTAGGTACTATAACTAACCTGAAAAGACTAAATGATAGTTGAGTTGAAGCACCTTATCTTATGTCATATTTTATTAACTGTTTTCATGAGTTTTGCTAAATCCATAAAAAAGTTCATAAAAACTAAGATTATGATGCTCATAATAAAAGTTCACGAGTTTGAATATGCTAAAGTCATGAATTTGTCATATTATATGCTAGGTCAAGTTGAAACATGCTTTTTTTATATAGATTAATGGAAACAAGGGGAAATCATGCTAATAATTCATATAAAACTTCCATAACGAAACTCATGATAATAATTTCAAGATAAATCATAACTTGGTTTTGAACCCTAGATTAGAGAATAAAGTTTCTTGAAAAGTTAAGGGTTTTGGGCATGAGGGTGGAGGAAACCCTCATTAAAAACCTACATCCTGATGTAGTTAATACCATTTGGGTAGGAACTCAGAGAAGATGATGGGATTGAAACCGTAGGAGCTAGCCCTAGAGAGATCACTTCTCATTAGAAAGGCTGGTATTTCATTAGATACTGTTCTGAGGAGCCTTTTTGATTTCTTTATTGAAAGTTTCTAAGTGTTGAAAAATAAAAAGGAATTAATGTTTCTGGACTTTTTATGCTAGTTATTGGAGGTACTGAAATGGCCGGATATATATGTAATGGAGTGTGGGAAATGTTCAGAATGCCCTTAAGAAATAAATTAAAAATTTGGAAAGTTGACTTTTCATAGGCCAGTCCACGAGCCGTGAACTGATTCTACTATTTGTGGACTGTGTTGTGGAATGAGTCTAAAAATATTAAAGTTCTAGATTAATCTTACGATAAGGTTGATAGACCGTCAATTGGTTTATAAAAGTTTTCTTGACTTAATAATTCACTTGATTGTATTGATGGAGGGTTCCACAGTCCGTCAACCAAGTTGACTGTCCATAGACCACAAAGTAAACTATAAAAATTTAAGAAATTTAGCTAACTCTGTAGGTTTTAGTCTACACATGGCCTAGGATACTTTTAAGGTTTTATAATACAAAACCGTGAACATTCCCACAAACTTGGTGAAAAAGAAGGTTTCAAGGCCATTTTTTGTACTCAAAATTATGGTTGTCATCTTAAACCACGGAGGGTGGTTTGATTCCATGGGATGTCAAAATCATGACTATTTGGCCCAACTTACTAAAATGATCATAACCTTTTACTCTAAAATCCAAATAACAAATGGTTTGATTCATCAGAACTAGAATTAGAGGCCCTTAAAGTGACAAGTTATGGGCCACATATTTCTTATATTTTTGGAGATATGATAATTTGGAGTCCACCCTAGAAGGAACTTATGTGAAAACATAATTCGTAAAAAATCTCTAAACTCAACTTTGTGTTAGAGGTTTGTTATTATCTTAATTAGTGTCTAAAGCTCTTCCAACACTTAGGAAATGACTTTATAAACTAGGCACAGGTAAGAACTCATCGCGTTTGGTTCTAACCACCAATATGAAACAGTTTAAATCTTATCCCAAAAGTTTTAGGTGTTACAATATCTCCTCTCTTGGGATCATTCGTCCTCTAATAAAGACTAAAATTGGTCTAGAAGAGGATGAAACTACTAATCATGCATGACTAATTCCTAAAACTTATCTACTAACATAAATGTGACTACTCTCACCAAAGTCTGAGCTTAACTACATACTCCTACCATGTTCAAGCCTAACTCCGACTCACTAGGTGTTTTACATAAGATGATCATATTATTCTGAACCACTTAAATTTTGCTTTATATCTCTGTAGGAACTTTATCCTGAGCATAATACTTCTTACTATCATAAAATTTACCTAAACTCGAGCTCTAATCAAGAAATCACTAGTCAAATTAAGGCTATTGTTCATACATATTCAACATGAAATTCAAAAGT
>JBDJHY010000078.1:7737700-7753090 GCA_039654485.1 Withania somnifera
GATTGTATGAATATATTGTTTCCTTATGTATGATTTGATTGGTGTGTATATAAACACCATTGTAGTGTTGGACAGAATGTGAATAAAAAATAGAGAAAATTCTTCATATGAATTACACAGATGATTGAGCAAGTGTGAGAGAGAGAAAATTATGGGTAACCCCACTATCCACTAAAATTATCACGTCGTGCCCATGAATCTTCCCCACGAGTTCCATAGTTCTTCCTCCTGTAAGTCCCACAACTGAATTCATATTCAACACCATCACAGTACCTTTCATTTCCCTTTCAACTATTTCTTCTCTGGTTGGCTCAAAGAATACTTTAGTATCATCTTCATCCACGTTGGTTGCTTCTGAAACAATCAATAGGTTAAGCTGCCTATTTTTAGAATGATGGTTGGGACCAAATGTTTCATAACATCTGAAACATAAACCCAATTCTCTTTTTCAAGCAAATTTTGTATCAGACAACCTTCTCAATTGTCCCTCGGATTTTGCTACTGAGAGTTGAAGCTAGTCGACTTTGCAGCATTATGCACTGGTGAATCAGTGTTACACCTGTTGCTCCGTCTCTTGAGTCACGTGTTTCAAGAATGTTTGTAAATCGTTGATAATTGGGTCTAAACCCAACTCTGGTTTATTACTTGAAATTCCTCTGTTTGGTTCTAATTTATAACCTTGAATTTTTTGTTAAACAAAATTTCGATCTTCCACCTTTTGAGCCATCTCCATTATTTCCCTCAATGTTTAAGCCTGTAAAAGCATAACTTCTGCTCGAATTTGAACACTGCAGATAACATTCCATCAGATGCCTCCTTCATAGATGCTGACACTTTATCAAATTCTTCACGAAACGCGGGAACTGTGGTAACCTGCTTCAACCCCATTAAGATAGCATATTGGTTGATCTTTTGAGAATGATGAAATCAGTTTAACAACTCCCTTTTGAAGTGTTCCCAGGTTAACACTTGCTGTCGAGACTCCATCCAATAATACCAATTTAAGGTTTGTCCCTCCAAACTACCACCACCTGCTACCTGCAACTCTCTGCTTCAGAAATTTCATTCACTGTAAAATATCTCTCCACTCTGAAAATCCATTCCAAAGGATCCTCTCCTTCGAAAACTGGTAGTTGTAATTGCCGAAACTTCTTCCCATCTTTTTCTCCTGTCAAGTTGATATTGCTTCCCTCTTCTTGGTGACAGGTCTAGTTTGAGAAGGAGATGCTTCTGCCATTATAGTTCTCCCGTGTGCTTCATTCTTGCCAGAGACTCTCATTTCTTGAAACCATTCTTCCAATTTTCTGACATCTTCTCTTACTCCTGTCAAATTAGTCTCCAATTGTTCAACTCATCCCTCCGTTTTACTCGCGATACTCGAACGTTACTGCTTTGATACCAAATTGATGAGACTTTTCTGCAGAAACAGTAAATACAGGAACAAATAATACCAAACGGATACTAAATACTGATGTTTTTCACTAAATACACTGATATTACAACAAGAAATCTGAATACAAACACTCGGACACTGCTAAAACCTTAATTACATACTAAGAAACTATACACGATACTAAGATTAAACATATTTCAACATTCCTAGACATTTGAGAGGCTAGAACTCTCTCAGAAGATTTCCTCTTCTTTTTTTTTTTTTGAATACCTCCTGAAAGAACTGCACTCCCTTTTACAGAAAAAACTACCCAATACATGTGTACCTATCTTATGACAGTTACTAAGTTTTTCAACTGTTTGTTTTGGCCTCTTGGAATAGGTTCTTATAACTTGAGACTCATCAAAAACACAATTAAAATAAAGGAAATTGATCAATTTTGCTCCTAATCTATTCAAAATGGGACAACTTTGTACTTGGCTTCGTTCTTGGCACAAATCTTGACAGTCTATGATAATACTGAATTAGGTTATTTTTATCTGGTTTAAAAGGAATTTTTGTTTTTGTTTTGGAACTTTTTGGTTGTCGGAAAATAGCTTGGTTGTTGATTGGCAAATAGTTCAATACACTTGCAAGTCGGAAAAATGTGTAGATGTGTTGGGTGGGTCTTAGAATCATTAATTGAGGGATAGAAACCTACTTTTTGACTAAAAAATGGCCTAGTTCAGTCACAGCAAGTTTTGTCCACTTTCCTCTCTCGAAAAGTGTGTAGTTGCTACCGGTACTGAAATTATCTTGAATGTGTTATCTTTTTATAGTTGTGTTAGAGAAAGAGTCCTAAAAGTGGGCAACAACCCTTCCTCTGTTTTTTTTCTACTTGAAGAATGTGTTTAGAAATGTATTTTGATGCCTGACAATATAGTAATGGGGTTGAGAGGATGGTAATCGAGGAAGATGCCTAACTGTCAACAATTACTGAGGAGCATTATCAGAGGTGCTCGCCTTAGCACCTTAGGCGAGAGGTGACTCTGTGTTGCCTTTCTTCTACGAGGGGAGGGCTATGAGAAAGGCGAGCAGAGGGCGATGATTGAGGTGAGAAGAAAGGCATTCCCTTTTTTTTTTTAGAAAAAAAAGATGTAGCTTTTAAAAAATGTAATTTTAGTGTTAATTTTTCATTACCTCTTTTCAGTCTACTACTTGACTCTTGAGTTCTCCATCTTTATTTTCAGATTTCAGTTGCAAAGTTATGGTTCTTCTTTCTTTTTTCTCCTCTGTTTCTTGCTTCTTCCTCTATTTCTGGCAACTGGGCACTGGCTGGAAGATTCTCTTTTTTTTTTTTCAACTGGGCACTGGCTGGCAGATTCTTTTTTGTCCCCTCTTCTTCTTTTTCTTTCTCCTCTATTTCCAGCTACTGGGAACTGACTATTCTGTCCATTTTTTAATCATTTTCTAGTCCACTTAATTTTATTTGCTGCCCAGTTGAGTTTAGTAGTATACTAATTAATACATTAATTTTTTGCCTCTAAACAGTAATATGTTATTTATAAGAGATTCTGGTTCTTTATATGTGCAATCAAATATTTAAAATTCTTTGGGTTTGATTAATGCTTCACTTCAAAATGACGAGCATGTTGCCTCACCTCGCCTCAGCGAGGCAGGCCCTTGTCGCCTTTTGTCACCTTTCACTTCAAAACACTGGGAGGAGAGGAGATCAATGGAGTGTGTGGGAGAATTTGTGGGTTTATCTTTGAGGGGAAGCAAGAGAGAACTGTTTATTGACATTGAAAGAGAAGCAAGAAATTCTAGTAGGGTTGAAATGGGGAAGGGCAACATGAGAAGGGTAAAATTGTGGTGTATGAGAGGAGTCGAGGGGGAGAGTGAAGGATGTGGAGAATGGACAAGGGGGAGAAGTTGGGTGGTGGGGAAATGATGAAGGGGGGATAAAGAAATAGATACTGTTTATGGATAGTAAAATTATTTTGTGGGAATGTGAGGGGTTTGAATGATCCTAATAAAAAAGCAGCTTATTAAGGGGTTGGGAGCCAATCTTTTATGTTTGCTGGAAACTGGAAGTCTGAAACAGGTGGTGTGTCAGATGTTATTGTATGAAGTTTGTGGGGAGGTAGATGAGTGATTGTACGAGTTTATTCCAGCTCAGGAGAATGCTGGGAATTTTTCTATTATAAGACGAGGAAACTATAATTTATGAAAGGAAAGAAAGAGGAGTTATTGTTAGCTGCTAAATTTCGAAACTACAGGAATGAGGTAAAGGGTATTTGTGACAGTGCATTTGTTGGGGAGGGGTTAAAGGCAAATTTTTGGGATGACATGACAACTATTAGGAGGAGAGTAGGACACTCCAGGGGGTATTAAGAGGTACTATTTGGTATCCCGATGAGAGGAAGAAGGGATACAGGGTGATTTCTAGGGCTATGGAAGAGTTCTCAGTGTTTATTGATAATCATTTCTTCATTGTCCTTGGTAAGTTATTTTGTGTCAAAAGACTCTTGAACCATAGCTACGTTAGATTGAGCTTTTATTTTCCAGGTCATCTTTCAAGACCAACTTAAGTAATATCCATGTAAAGGAGCTGTACTAATATATAGCCTTCATCTTCTTCAGTTTTAGTTGACTTTAAGTGTGTTCAACATTGCTTCCATGTAACTTTTCTCATGAATAATCAATTATACTGATACAACAAATTTGGGCTTTTGAGAAGTAGAATTTGACTAAAATGTATGCAAGATATTTACAAGATCTGTTCCTTAACTGCTTACCTGTTTCTCCTTTCCTTCCCATTTTGTCAGGATAAGCTTTCAAAGCTCGATATCAGACTAAGACACTGCAACATTTCAGATTCTATTGACGTTATTGACTCAATGTCAGAACATAATGTTTCCGGTGCAAGTTTGAAAAATACAGCATTGATTCTCTCACTTGTGATATTGTCCCTTCCTCTTGTTTTTATTAAATATATGGAGTACATCTCTGATGTTAGAAGACTGTCCGACAGTACCACAGAGGAATTATCTCTGAAAAAGCAGCTAGCATACCGGGTAGATGTATTCTTATCTTTTCATCCTTATGCTAAACCATTGACCTTGTTAGTTGCCACTCTGCTCCTTATTTGTCTTGGTGGCTTAGCACTTTTTGGCGTGACGGACGATAGCATAGCAGATTGCCTTTGGTTATCATGGACGTATGTTGCAGATTCAGGAAATCATGCTGATTCTGAAGGCATTGGTCCACGCCTTGTTTCAGTTTCTGTTAGTTTTGGTGGAATGCTGATATTTGCCATGATGCTGGGACTAGTTTCTGATGCAATCTCTGAGAAATTTGACTCACTCAGGAAGGGAAGAAGTGAAGTAGTTGAGCAGAACCACACACTTATACTTGGTTGGAGTGATAAACTGGTGGGTCCTTGTAATTAGCTAGAGTCTGTTCTTTGACAAGTTCATATGTTTAATGATCTGCATTCATTTTCCTTTATAGATAACTGCCCCCAAACTGCTGACTAATTTTAGCTCTGAATTGCAATCCGAGGAAGGTGGTTGTGTATTTACAACTTATTGAGGACAATGACCCTAGATAGGAAGGCGTGGGGGACTCATATTAGGATAGAAGATTAGCAGGAAGGAGTTTGTGCTGTTGTAGGTAGGAGGGTTGTCATACCCCAACCCCACGTAAGGCGGACAAGTGCCATATGAACATATATTATATGAATGACCTAAGATGAGAAAATGAATCATTGTGCAAATAGAGTTTCTAGTGAGATGCTATGTGTACACACCAGCCAACTAGCTAAACTAATACAAATGAAAAGTGAAGCTATAAATATATATGACACCCTTACAATGGAATCCATGAATTCACAACTATAAAAGTTATATTACTGAAGATTCGGTACAACCCCGAATCAACCTGGAGCTCACCAATAGTCGTTAAGTATCCTGTGCTTCTAGTAGGGAGATCTATTAACTAGAGTACTTGTGCCTGCAACATGAAATGCGGTGTCCCCTATGAGAGTACTGAATATGTAAGGTATGAAGTAACCATATGTAAAACAAAAGGTTAATGAAGTCGAGTATCAATATATAGGAATGCATAACGATGAAAGACCACCTTCTCTTACACTTGTGGAATTACATTATTTTCTCTACTCTTCTTTACTTTATAATCTTTGTAAGCCACGTGATTCAAATGACCAGCGGATCAGTGGTGAATACACAAATCGGGATCGACCCATGCTAGACTTTTCTTTCATCCTAGGGTACCACCCCTAAATATATGAATTTGGATTAGCCCATGCTAGTTTTTGCCCATGAGCTGCCACCCATAAGTCCATGAATTGAGATCGACCCATGCTAGACTTTTGCCCTTGAGCTACCACCCATATATAAACAGATTTACTTTACTTCGTTTCTTTATTCTTTGAGATTGTTACGTTGGTGTTCACAATATTATTGAGCTTTGATACAATAGACCATAGTAGGAGACATGTGAATATGGACTTAAGAAATTAACAATGACATGGGAAGCAATTGTAACACCGAAGTAGTACTTAGGAACTTATACGACACTATAAGCATTTTGATAGCTCAAATGGAAGCACATATCAATTGAAGACATTTAACTCATTACTCAAGGAGACAAGGACTCTATATGGTGATATGATAGTCAAATACTTAATAAACGATACCAAATGAGAGGGGTACATGAACATACTAATAAAGCATGTGGGAAAATTTAATTTAGAGATAAGTAAAGGTTTTAACTAAGTACATATAAACTGTATAACGAAACAAATAAGCATTCTGTGAGCTAAGATTACAGAGTAAGACAATGAGAGTGATGTCCAATGAAGGGAACATTTATACATGTGAACAAATGAAGTATGCAGCCAAATAGACCAATTGAAACATTGGTTATAACATGAAATTCTTGCCCTAATATTTGAAAGAGCGTAACTGCACCTTGCTGCTAACACCTGTAACTCTCTCCACTTAAGTACTTGAAGAACTCTTCAGTATACTTGAAACTAAGGAGGAGATAAAAGGTGACTTGAATATACAATTCAAAAAATTCTTTCACATCTGATTCTCATTTTTTTTTTCAAATAAAAAAAAAGTTAAAATACGAAAAAAAATCAGAATGAAAAGCGTCCATTGTTTAATGGATAGGACAGAGGTCGACTGCACCTTGTTGTTAACACCTGTGACTCTCTTCACTCAACTACCTTGAAGAACTCTTCAGTATACTTGAAACTAAGGAGGAGATAAAGGTGATTATGTGGGTTGCTTTGCAAAAAACGTTGAAGAATGCATTAGAACCTTAATAGGAAAATAGGCGGTTGTTTGGAGGATAGAAGAGAGAGATTAAGAGACTTAGAGAAGTAGAGTTCGGATGAGGGTTTGAATTAGATTTTTGGCCTTTAAATGTCCCACTTTGCCGACTCTTTCTCCTCTTTATTTTCAACCACCATTTGGCTCTAATTTGGGTCACAAATGCTAAGTAGGTGATGCACCTACTTTGGTCATTTAAGCTGGTCAAAAGTCTTAATGCACCTACTAGGACATTTTAATTACCTTTTTGTGGGCTTGGACAGATTGACCCTTGGGCTGCTATTCTCCTCATTTTCTTTCATGTAGTTTGGGCCTAAAATAGTCACTTAATATAAGCCCCAATTTGGTCCATTAGTCTGAGTAGGTGATGCACGTACTTGTCACCTACTAGCTTAATTAAGTCAAGCAAGTACCTCACTTACTTTATCCTTTTTTTTCAAAATCTTAATTCTTTTTTTTCCAAAATCTTAATCCCTTCACTCTAACTTAACACTCAACTTTAAATTTAAGCTCAAATACCTCCTTACCATCGCAAGTTTAAATAATTTTGTCCATGCTAAGTCGGTTGTATATGTTTTGAAATGTACAAGGTGTTACACGTGTGCGTTGTTTTGTCATCCATGCTAGGAGACGTAGTTTATGTTTGTAAATAGAAGTTTTGGAAGTTTTGGGTAGATGGATTGTAGTATTATCTGGTGTTTGTCTTGTTTCTGCTACTGTCTGTTCTGTTACTATCTATTTTTTCTTGTTCTTGTATCATTTCTTTTTAGACTGTTTTGTCTTAAGCCGGGGTCTATCGGAAACAACATCTCTGCCTCACTTCTGATATACTGGTATGGACTGCGTACACTCTACCCTCTTCATCCCCCACTTTGTGGGATTATACTGAGTATGTTGTTGTTGTTATCTAAATCGCAATCCCCCTAGTGTGGCATTTGTTATTTTTGCATTGCTTAGAAGCTCTTTCTAGTTTTACTTAAGATTTCCCTATCATTACTCTTAGAAAATGAAAGAAGCTCCAAACCTTTGATTATTCTTTTTCTTTCTATAATTGTCAATTGAGTGTGGTAGAATCAGAACCACATTAATTTTTTTGCTTATTTGTCTGCCAAGTAGATTTATGCAATCTTTTATTAATTATTGTCTAAGCCCTTGCCCTATTATTTACCATGCTTCATGAAACTAACGAGATTGACCAAGACAACAGTCTTCATTATGTAAAGAATTGGAAAAAAATTGATAACAGCTGTTGAACTTTGATTAGTTGACCTTACAAAAAACTAAAATATTTTTTTGAAAATGGTTTAGTTCTCAAAAAGAAAAAAAAAATTAAAATTTTCATAATGCAGCTGTCTACTGATATTCGCTGGATATATCTTAGTACAACTCTGTATTTTTTGGACAATTAAAGGTGACTTGGAAGAAGCAATGGTCTTATTCACTAAGAATACATCTGTATGCCCAGGGATCGTTATTGAATCAACTTGCGATAGCTAATGAGAGTTTAGGGGGCGGAACTGTTGTACTTATGGCTGAACGAGATAAAGAAGAGATGGAACTTGATATTGCTAAAATGGAGTTCGATTTTAGAGGAACTTCTGTCATATGCAGAAGTGGAAGCCCCTTGATTTTGGCTGACCTGAAAAAGGTATGAGTTATTTTTGCTACCAAACCTTTATTAGGTCATCAAAAACCATTCTTTCCTTTTTACCTTGGTATTGAATGCCATTTTCTTTTTAGAGAATCTGATTCTATCATGCAGTGCTTTATCTTTAAATTTTGCTAGTGTGTCTCTTCTCTGATTTTAAACAGCTTCTCATCAAGAGGTCACGTCTTGTCTCATGTTGATTGTGTAATAAAGGCTCCTGAAGTTGTTCAGGATTTGCCAGTTATATAATCTTTTGAGCTCACTGGGTAAATTTGTAGTAGGTGTCTGTCTCTAAGGCTCGTGCAATAGTTGTCCTTGCTGAAGACGGGAATGCTGACCAGGTTAGAGCAATAAATATTTTGCAGCAACTTGTTTTCATAATTCAAAACTATAGTGGCTAATAAACGACATTTAATTTAGAGTGATGCCCGTGCTCTGAGGACAGTTTTAAGCCTTACGGGAGTAAAGGAAGGACTTCGGGGCCACCTAGTGGTTGAACTCGGTGATCTTGATAATGAGGTCCTTGTGAAACTTGTTGGTGGAGATCTCGTTGAAACTGTGGTAGCTCATGATGTAATTGGGCGCTTAATGATTCAATGTGCTCGACAGCCAGGTCTTGCGCAGGTTAACTCTTAGCTGTGATCAACTTCGTATGGTGACTAATGTTTAATTTATTCCTAGCTACTACATTGAGTAGAAGAGGGAAGTATATCAATGTCATGGTCTGATTTATTTCTCTATGGACTTGCAATGGCAGATATGGGAAGACATCCTTGGATTTGAGAATTGTGAGTTCTACATCAAGAAATGGCCACAGTTGCAAGGCATGCAATTTGAAGAAGTCCTAATCAGCTTTCCTGATGCTATTCCTTGTGGAATCAAAGTGGCATCATTAGGTGGAAAGATAATACTGAATCCCGATGATTCCTATGTGTTACAGGAAGGAGATGAGGTCCTTGTTATTGCTGAGGACGATGACTCGTATGCTCCAGCAGCACTGCCTATGGTGGTTTCCCTTTTCTTTAGACTTGAAAATCTAGCCAACCCAAATTTCTTATTATAAACAGTGAATACCTCACAAAGTTAAAAGATACTTTAAAAATATATTCATCAATAAGATAAATGGGTTGACTTTGGTTTAACTTCAGATTTAGATAAATATTGAGAACCCTTTTCTTCGGCTTTTATTTGGAGCAGATGAACTGCATTCTATATTTAATGTTATTAATAGAATATAGGTTATGAAATTGAACAGATTTAAAATAGATTGTAAATTAGCACACTACAGAGATAATTGAGCTTGGAATTTGCAAGTTAATGTTATTAATGTCAACCTCTCAAAGGACATTGAAAAGCTTTAAATAGATTCATGATAATTATTAACAGTCTGTCTTAATAAATGAAGTGAAAAACTCAACAACTTCAATATTTAATGGATCATATGAAGGAAATCCTCTTCTGCTTCGCAATTGAGGGATTCCAAACATGGAATTCAAGCAAGCAGAATGTGGCATGAATAGACTTTCTAAGGTATAATTAATTTGGTTATTCAGGTCAAAGAAGCATCTTTGATGCACATTGTTCGACCAACAAGAAAGCCACAGAAGATTCTACTAACTGGATGGAGACGAGACATTGATGATATGATTGTGGTGAGTTTGAATCAAAGCTCCTAATTCCTTTCATTTTACCTGAATGCTGCAGGTTCAGAGGGGAAACTTGCCAAAGAACTTAATTATTCCAAAGACTACAGAGCGGATTCTTTTTTGTGGTTGGCGACGAGATATGGAGGATATGATACTGGTAATCTTGTGAGGAGCCAACTGTATGCCTTCCTTACTCATGCAAGCTTTTCTCTATAGACTATGGAGCTAGAGATTTCTTGCTTGTTTTCCCTATCTTCCCACCTCCTGTCAGCCTGTACATATGCTTCCAAGTTTTCTGATTCTGAATATTTTCTCATTCATTTCTTAGTTCCAGAGAATGATGAGAGAAGCCCAGAAAGAACAAAGTATTTAAGATCTGAACAATTTTTGAAAAATGATGCTATGTAACTCCAACAAACTCAGCTACTCATTCTAGGTATTGGATGCCTTCTTAGCACCTGGTTCAGAGTTGTGGATGTTCAATGAAGTCTCTGAGAAGGAAAGAGAAAAGAAGCTAACAGATGGTGGCCTGGATATTAGCCGGCTGGCAAACATAATACTGGTAAACCGCGAGGGCAATGCTGTTATACGACGCCATCTAGAAAGTCTTCCCTTGGAATCATTTGACTCGGTGAGTAAGATTCACAACGATGCAAAAAGAGGCAATTTAGATAATATGAAGTATGACTCTCAGATGGACTGCATCTGTTAGTCTCTTCTGCTAGAGTGGGTGGGGGAATAGGATGGGATTTCTGGGCCATTCCTGTTCATATTGTATTTTCTTAACTTGTATCACTGATCTGAATATTCTTATGTATAGATATTAATTTTGGCTGATGAATCAGTGGAAGATTCGGCAATTCAGGCTGATTCCAGATCACTTGCCACATTACTGTTAATACGTGACATTCAGGTACTTTGTGGAAGAGGGATATTTTGTATCTTATCCTATGCCAAACTTATGACAATCTGTGCCCCATTACATCTATTAATGTCTCATGTGATATATGTATGTCGGCGTTCTAAAAAGTTTTATCAAGTAAATAATTTCATTGATGATGAGAAAATTCCATATACAAGCAGTATACCAAAACATATAGAATATATAAGATATAATCGTTACAAACGACATCCAATTGTCTACACACTGAAACCTCGTGGGTGCACCAAAAGGAAACTAGGAATTAGAGGCTATAGAAGATGCTGGACTGATTTTATAGGCTATCTTTAGACTGTAATAGTTTTCTTTTTCCCTTTTTTCTGGGAGATACTGATGTAAATTCTTTTGGTGGTTGCTAGCATGGACTCAATGCTGAAGATACTCTTTTTTTTTTTTTTTTACCTTTATAAAAATAACAAATAAATAAAAATTAGAGGCTTTTCTTGAAATGTAAATAGTCCTCTGTCCCATCATATTCATTCCTTCCACAGGATGCACATGAGTGCTCGTGAGGCAACATCGCAAGCTCTTCAAATTCTTTTTCTTCTAAAATTTCAGTTGGAGGGTGTTTCCTTCACTATGCCTGCATTATCCGTTGCATCCCAAAATCTCACACAGGTGGAGTTGTTACTGGACAATTAGGATTAGGTGTTCCACTATGTTGCGCTGATATAGATGCGAGTATTTGATACAGGTGTGTATTTAGAGGTCGGATCTTTATCCTATAAATTTTAGGATTCAGGGATACAGGTTAGACTTCAAGTATGGGTGTTGGATACGGCTAATAAAATGTATATAACTATATATGTAAGTATATATTTTTGAAAATCAATTGAACTTATTAAATTCTTTGTAAACAATCACTCTGCTTCAATTTATGTCTTGCTTTCTTTTTTATCAGTTTAAAAAAAAGTGTCGCATTCTATTGTTAGTAATTCTTTGGTTCCAACATCCCACATGACATGTTTAAGACCACAAGATTCAAAGGGCATTTTGGTACATTATGCACATCTTTAGTTTAAGATCACAAGATTCAGTAAGTGGTCCTTATTTTCTCAAGTTTCGTGTGCCAATTGTTTCTTAAGATGCAATGAAATGGTGGGATTAATATTTTTTCTGTAAGTTATTTCGTATAACAACAAAGTATTCTAGTACTTTTGTAAATTTATATTAGTTATCTCATATAACAACAATTTGATAAGGACACACACACAAAAAAACCCAAAACTCGTACCAAATAACTAATCAACCTAAACTTCTTGGTGATAGGTGTAGTCACAGAATTCAAGTTAGGTTGAGTGAGTCCAGACCCACATCCAAATTTTGTCAACCGACCCATGTGGCAAGGATTTTGAAGACTCTTAGCAAACATAGGTGGTCCACATATTCTTGAACATTTGCACATGACGCACTAGCTGACATAAACTGTCCTTTTCTCAAATTCTGAGCTGTTAATATTAATCCTCTCTCTGCCAACCACATGAAAAGTTACGCTTTCTCTAAGATTTTCTGTTTAATATATCTGTAAATTTCCAAGTTTAACCGGATTCTGTTTTCTTTTTCATTGTTTCCATGTCTAAGCGATCAGACTGCCTTGTAGTTCTTGACTGATTTGGTAGAATTAGTCTTTGCCATCAAACGCCTGCCTTCTTTCATTTGGCATTTGTTGTTCTCAACAGTATTATTGCATTCATGTGCAAATTCTGGATTGTTCCTTGTGCAGAACCAGGAGTTTGCTCTCGATCCCCAATATTGCTTTATTACATTGAGGACATTATCAACAGGATCCAAGAATGGATGCAGAAATCCTCTTACTCATTGAACTATTAGTATATTTTTAAATTTAACCATAAAGATCTAAGATTTCTCGAGGAAAAATAGAGTCATCTGCTTCTTTGAGTTCAATTTAAATGCATGATTTCTATTTTTATAAAGTAGCAATATTCTTGTGTTATCTTGTTAAAGCTTGCTACTTTTAGATGTAGTGTACCTTTATCTTCAGATGCACTCTTTACCTTAGTTCTATTGAGCTGATTTAATACTATTTAAATTCAATCTTTAAGCTGTGACATCAGATCATGCACTCAGCAATTGGTTTTCTGGGTTTGCAGGCCAAACGCCTCCCATACAGAGAATCTATGGTTTCCAAAATTCATGGGGGTAGCTCCTCCCAAGGCTCCTGGAGAGATGAGATGCAGCAGGCTTCAGATAAGTCAGTTATAATCAGTGAAATTTTGGACCCAAGGACTAAAAACCTCTTGTCTATGTCAAAGATAAGTGACTATGTTTTGTCAAATGAGCTTGTTAGCATGGCATTGGCCATGGTGGCAGAGGACCGTCAAATAAATGATGTATTAGAAGAGCTGTTTGCTGAAGAGGTGAGGCAACTGACATGGGTCATGTCTCCTAGGCTGCTTGATTTTCTGTCTCAAGAATAATGGAGCCACACATTGCTCAAGTACACATCCAATATTGTAGGAGCTTTTATGGATATACATAAAATGAAGCAACATGACATATATAAAATCAAATAAAAATTAAGAAAAATACATAATATGTGAGTGAACTATAAGAAAAGGGGCAATGACTATATTTAAGAACCGTTTTCTCTTTTGATAACAGAAACTGAACGGGCTAACCCGCAAACTGTATTAGCCATCGAATTAGGAAGAATGAGACAGTTTGCTGTAGATTTACAAGATAGGTTTTTAACCCCTTTTACACTGCCCTGATTGAAACAGGACAGCTCTATCTGTGAGCATATTCCACTTATAAAGAGTTTATACCTAATGAAATGAAATTGGAATGGATCTGAAATCCAAGTTGAAGCAAACATCAAATGTATAAAGTACCATGTGAAACTACGCCGACTCTGTTATGTTATCAAACCTTAATCACTAAAGGTCAGTTAGGACACATTCTTTGTTTTTGTAAACTTTAGCTGAAGTTATATTGCTTGCTTCTCAATTTTAAAATTTGACAGTATCGAATGCTTCACTAGATGCTGAAGTGTGTAATGCTTGCTTATCATGGTAGTATTCTGCAACCTCCACTAAGGCTGTAGTATTTTGATTGTTCACGATTGATAAAACCTTCTGACATTGCAGGGAAATGAGATGCAGATAAGAGGAGCAAATCTATACCTTTGTGAAGGTGAAGAGTTGAGTTTTTATGAGGTGCTCCTTCGTGCACGACAAAGGAGAGAGATTGTGATTGGTTACCGTCTTGCTAATGCAGAAAAAGCGGTCATCAATCCCCCTGCAAAAACAGAGGGAAGAAAATGGTCGGTTAACGATGTTTTTGTTGTAATAGCTGACAAGGAATAAAATATGCCAATGGCAAAATCCTTCCAGTGAACCTGAATTTCTCGTGCATCACTGATAATGCAAGATGCTGCCAGATATTATGAGTCTCATCTCAAGTTTCTTATTCAAATGAATGAGCTGCGGATGGATATGAAAGACCGAGCACTCCGCATGACATTTTGGTTCAGGAACAATAGCAATGATACAATAAACCAATTTTTTGGCTCACCAGATCTGGTTGTTCACAATTACCAGTTTCAAAAAAAAAAAAAATAGGATCTGATTGTTCGCTAACAATTGTTGTCTCATTTCTGATTAGATGGGAAGAGTCTTTACTCCTTGAAGGGTGTATAATATCTTTATGAGGATGTTGTTTCTGTTGCATGTCCCGCCTACAAACAATTGTGTAACGTAGAAAGCCATCTTTTGGGCATGTTTCAACATCGTAGATTTGTTATTTGTTTTTGCCTAGACATGTCAATAAAGACGCCACCTAAGGGAATAGCGAAGGTAACTTCGCAAACGTCCAGTGGAACGTGAAGGTTATCATGGGCACAACAAAAATTAAGACATTGCATCAGATTTTTTTTTTTTTGGGGTAGGGGTGATTTGCTAATAGTGTTTTCTATGGAATATCCACGAATGTATGACATGGTAAACAATGTACGAATCCGGGCTGGGTCAATGTCACAATTTTTATATTCATTACAAAAAAGAAGAATCTCAAGGCCTTGACTATACAAATTTTAAGGTGGTATTTATATTGTTGATAATGTTGGTTTCTTACTGAATATACAAAATGGATTCCAGCAACATGAAATGTTTTTCAGTTGGACTATTATAGTTAGCTGCAAAATACTTAAACGTCCTATGCTTCAGAAAGATCGATGTTTTCACCAACGGAAAGCATAGTTTCAGGGGGCAAATCTTGAATCTCTTCGTTATCTGGTTGTGATTCATGCTTCGCAGCAGCTTGCAACACCCTGCTCTGAACGTCAGTTGAAGAAGGTGAAGTTGGTAGTCCATTACGGCTGCGGTTTGTTTCCAACTTGCCAAATGCCCATGTCATTGCCTGGCCTCCTAGCTTAACTGGTGCCAAAAGTTGCCTGGAAAAAT
>JBDJHY010000078.1:7753190-7767539 GCA_039654485.1 Withania somnifera
CACCACAATCATCTCCTATATTCTTCATGACCTCCTTATTCCATAGTGTAGAGGAAGGCCGTGGACTTTGATTCAGAACCAGTCAAAGCTTGGCTGCTCCTGAAAACCCCTTTTGTTGGAGACCACCAGTCTAATTTTCAAGCTGCTCCATTGTCGTCTCCAATCTCCCAACCTGTTCCGCTATTTTCCGAGTTCGAAACTTGAAAAGAAATTCAAAACCATTCATATCATAGACCAGAGTGTTTGGAGCTTCTTTCCAAGTTTGTTGTGCACAGTTTCTGACTTCGTTTCGTGTTGGTGCCTCTTCTCCTCCGCAGAACCTACCAACAAGGCACCTTCTCAGCAGTTCATTGTCTTAGCTTGAAGATTGGAGCATTGTCTTCTCAGCGTTCTTCATGACCCATTTCCTTTATTTAGGGTCCCAATGTAAATTCCATTTCCTTTTAAGTTGTTTTGTATTAAATCCCCCGACACCATTGATATTAGCCAAGGCAAGCTCATATTAAAGACACAAAAAGGTGCTTAGAAGATGTTTCAAAGAGCCTCAAATGTACTCATTCAAGCTATACACCATTAACATCAGAAATTAGAGTCATTGAATGATATTTTGGAGGCCATCAAAGACCCACTGTTGGAAGCACACAAATCAAGGAAGCTATGGAAGATAGCTTGGTTGAAAAACATGGAAGATAGCTCACCAAAAAGGAGAGGACAATTTGGCAACAAATCGACAGCTCGCCCACATATGGACGGCTTGTCAAAGCCTTGGTCATCCACTTGAAAGTGGACTGCCTAAGGGGTCTATTTTGAAGTGTGTAACTAGACTATAAATAGAACACTTAGGGATTTTAAATTCTAGTTTTGATGAGTTTTGACAATTGAGAATTGAGAGCTTGTAATAGTAAGTTAGGTTTTCATAGTTAGTGGATGAATTCCCTAATTAGGTTAATCATTTAGTTGCAATTGCGTAATTGGATTGGGTGAATCTCCAATTACATAGGTTGAGTGATTAGGGTGAGTGAATCCTTAATTGCTCTTGTTAACTTTTTTTGCTTAATTAATCAATTTGTTTTTCCAGTAGTAGATTCATTTGGTTTTCTTATTGATTGATTGAGTTTGGGGTTTAATTCATGAATATGAGTTGAATTCCGCATATGTTTTCATTTTCTTCTTTCTCCCTCCGATTCGATCTTAGATCTCCAATCGAGGATCGTATCATTTGGTATCAAAGCACAGGTTAGAGATTTGTTTTACGAATTTCAATCCTAGGTTCAAAATTGAAAATCACAAAAAATTAGAAAATTAAAAAATTCCAAAAATATTTCCAAATTTAGTTTGATTTTGTGTTTGTTCTTTAATTTGAACATTAAGAATTGATCTTCTAAATATTCACTATTAAAGGCCTTGAAGCTATTGGGTTTTAAAATCTGAAAGGTATTAGGTGAAAATGAAGGTTCAAAAATGTTTAGAAGTGGTATCCACTATAAGGAGCCCAAATTCTCAAATTCTGTGAGATTTGGAGTAGATTTGAATGAGTTGTGGTTTTGGGTAGTGTTCATGTTATAGAAAGAGGGTTGATTAATTGGATATGAAGCTTCAAAAGTGTTGGGGTAGCAGAGGAATTTGGGGTTCAATTTTGGTGAGAATCGGAGCTAAATTGAGGGAGTTCAAATTTTGGAGTTCATCATGTTCATGGTGCTTTTCAAAGTTTGAAGGTGGTGCAATTGGGTCTTAAATTTGGTTGAAGTTGAGGTCCCAAAAGTAGTAGGGATTGTTGACCAAGTTGAGAGGATCCTATATCTAAAGTTTAGTGCAATTCCGAGCTTGTTTGAGGGTAGTTGGAAATTGAATTTCAAACTTGTTCTTATGAGATCTTCAATTCTTCACGGTGAAGAAAATGAATAAAAGTTACATTTGATGTAAAACCCTCAACTCAAAAATTGTGTAAAAGTGTTTGTGGACCTAAATTTGTTCAAGGCTAAGTAAAAAATGTCCAAGGAAGTCAACATTAACCAAGGTTTCAACTGAGGAAGACTCAAGTTGGCAGCCTACTTGGAAGTGGACAAACCACTTGAACGAGTTGTCTGTAGTAGGACGAGTCGTCTACTATTTCTATCAAGCCATCCACTTTGAGTTGACAACCAAGCCAAGGGGATCCTTAGACGAGTCGTCCACCAAGTGGATGAACTGTCCTTCTCCCAGCCACAAGTCGTTCACTTGGACAATTTCATTTGAAGAGGACGAGTCGTCCACTTTTAAGTCAAATTCAAAATTTTCAAGGTTGGTTATAGTTGGTTTTCAATCCCGGATTCCTAGTTTCTCTCTTCTTTTGTTTGATTCCTCAACTAGTAAGCACTTGTACTTGTTCATACTTGTGTTTGCTAGACTTTTAGTGTCCATTTCGTTCAATCTTTTCTCGTTTTTACCTCGTAGATGTTTATTATCCGTTGATTGGTCTACAAGAACCCATTCTTCCACTAAGGATAGGAGACCATTGAATTGATTGGGCTAAAGCTAGTTCGGGAGCAATTTTGAAAGAAGCCTTAGTGGAAAGGGAGAGTTCAAATACGAAGTGTTGTGACGACTTTACTACTAATTGTTTGTTGATTTTGCAGGTACTCACAAAGGAGATATAACGAAACTGTCATCTATAGCTTCGGATTATTATGAAGATAACATTAGCGAGCATGAATATAGTGATGGAAGCTATGGATACGAAGAAGAAGCTCATGGGTATGATGACAAATCCTATGAGGGCTATGATGGTCCTTATGCATATGAAGGTGAAACTCAATGAGTATGAAGATGAGTGCCATGAGAGCTATGTTGGTTCTTATGCACATGATGATGAAACTCAAGAGAATGATGGATAGTTTTATCGGAATTGTAATGGTTCTTATGGGTAAGATGATGAATTTTATGAGTATGAAGGTGAACCTTCTAGAGAATATGAAGATCCATGTGATGACCAATGTGATGATGATGATCACTACTCTAGAGATAAGAGTGAACGAGAAAAAGCTTATGGCTTTTGTGATATTGTTGAAGGAGTAGAGTAACATGAGAGGAAGATGAAAGTGAAGAATAAGGCTCTTACATTTCACTCCATAATTATGAGGGCAATGTGGGTTACAAAGCATTTCCCAAAGGACTTATAGAACCTCGAAAGAGTATTATGCTAGACATAGAAGTGGTGAGGTTGAGTTTCTTCCTCGTCTTATGCTACTTCCAGTCCAACTTAAAGAGGTAAAGGTGTGCCGCTGTCACCTAGTTGGGAGCATCTTGTGGATCCTAGGATGAGGTCGGAAGACATAAGGATGCCACTTGAAAACATGACACAAGACAAGTGACGAGAATGAATGAGGAGATGAGAAGATTGAGTCAAAGAAGGGGAGATAATGCAAGAAAGGTAACCTTTTTCACTCAAAGGCAACCCCAGACCTACTAGAACCCACCTTCCAAATAAGAAACCTTCCAACCAATGATAGACAAGCTAACCCACAATTCACTCTACAACCATATTACCTACCGCAAGAGCATCATTATTTTGTGGTAACCCATGGCCAACACCAAGCACCTCTACAAAATGCATCACATGCATCTTGGCTTGTACCCTATCAACCACCTAACCACAACTTTTTCAAAGTACCTTATCATGATAACCACTACCACTATATATGATGACATAAATGATAAGGTTACTATGGTTGGGTAGTGGGATGGATCCCAACATGGGGAATGGGATAGAAGTGTGGCACCGAGAGATAGAATACCATCCGAAGGCTTTGGGAGGAATTGAGGCATGAGGTGTCCAATGGATGGAGATGGTGGAGATAGGTTTTGGGGGCTATAAGGGAAGGTATGGAATTCAAAGTGTTCAACATGTTGAAAGGAGTGAACCGGACCAAGGGCTGATTGCTAACAAAGTGAGTCTCCCGCATGATCAAAGTGGTAGTCAAGCTAGCTACAAGGTGAAAGGAGATGACAAAAATTATGGAGGTAATCTTGATATACCTCCCTTAAATATTGCTCGATGTTATAAATGTCAAGATGAAGGAAACATTGTAAAAAAAATGTCCTCTAAGCGGTCAAAGATGGCCTTATGTGATGGACCTTGCGCCAATAATGTTTTAGCATGTGAGGTGGGAAATGGTAAAGAAGGACCTAAGATTAGGCTCAAGGGGACAACCTCAAACTGAGATGTTGAGAAGGAAGACTTGGCTCAAGAAGGGGAGTTGTGTGAGAATGATGAGCCGAGGAGTGACTTACAAAGTGTGGACAATGAACACTTAAGTACGAAACTTGTCAACACTAATCCTTTGATGCCTACTAATCGTGGTACTAGCATTTTGCATAGTATCATCCATTCTCTTTTGCAGGTACATGAGGAACCAAAAGAAAGTCCTTACCCACATGGAAATGAAGGCCAAATGAAATTCTAACCTAAAGATTCCACCTTTGAAGAAAATGATGAAGAGTCAACTCTAGGGAGCTACAAAAAGGAACTCCCATAGGTTGACAAGCATTTTAGAAAAGGGTGGAGCAATTTTCCCTATGATAATTTTAGAAGAGTCACCTATCGAGGTAGCTCCTAAGAAGAAGAAAGAGGACCGAACCACTTGGTCCAAAAGAACGCATGAAATAGAAGGACCCGACAAGGCACTCATGGAGGTGCAAAAGTCAAGTTCGAGGCTTCGACCTCAAGGTATCGACCTAATACCTTTTATTCTTAGTGGCCCATTGTGGCACGATGGCATCTTTATCATAGTGAGGATATTCTTGGAGTTGTGTGGTTGGATGATCCACCATGTTGCTATTGATGCCACTCGAATTGCCGTGTTTGTTCATAATGTGCTTAAAGTGTATGGAATCCAATTTTAGGGTGCCAAGATCCCTTATCAATGAAAAGAGTCCATAGGGTCCACTTAGTGACCTACTTTTGTACCTTACTCCTTCTCACACAATTATGTGGATGGACAAGTTGAGGACTTAGAATGGACTCTTGCGAGCATGTTTTCCTTGTTGATTAGAGGAGAATCGAATTCCTTGGAGGACCACTTATTTCTAAATGAAAATGTTGTTGGATTCTTTTTCGAAAGTTGTTTGAAAAAGAAAGGTGGTGTGTCCTTAAAAGACATCACCTTATCCTTGCGTATTTCCCTCGGTAGTAAGTTAATGGATGAGCTACACAATCTTGATAGTAATCCTACATGTGAAAGTACCTTGGATATGGTTCATGTTATTCATGCCTTCCATTACTACTTATTAGCATATGATGACCCTTTTCCAAAAAGTGGTCTCATGCTTGTGATCCCTAAGAAGAAGGTGTCATTGTCTATTTTAGGAGTTTCCTACGTACTTGCATCCTTGTTTGACACCCTTGTGCTTAAGTTGTAGGAACCACAACTCGTTGATATTAAGTTTTTTGTTAATTCGTAGGAGAGTCCATGGATATTAAAGGCTTCTTATCAGACTCGTGTGGTTAGACAAGTTAACAGAATGGTAGTATGGGCTCGAAAAGGCATCTTGGATGCTTGATTGGAAGGGTCCCAAAATGTTGGAAAGACTATGATTTGGCTAGATTATGATGCCAATAGACCCTTTTACCCTTCCACTAGCATGACTCTCATATATGTTGACCTCTCTCTTGTCAAAAAGGCAAACCTGTTCGGTAAGGATACCTTTGATTTACTTGAATGCTGAAAAATCCACCTAGTGGTTGTCCTTGTGTTGATATAGATGAGTGTACCTCTTTGCATGATACGCCTCCCGTATGTGATGAAGATCCTACGAAATTGCTTAATTGTGTTGATGGATCAAATTGTAACTCATTTAAAATTTAGGGTGACATATTGCAAAGTGAGAGTTCTTTAAGAGTGTCACTATTGGAAAACGTGATACTTCTTCTTTGGGACACCTTATTTATGATGATGTACTTGGAGTTCTTGTATCTTCTAGTGCCAATTGAAATGAGGGCTTCTTAGATGAGGATTTGTGTGACACATTTCCTTATTACCTATTTGCCTATGGTGATATTCATGCTTGTATTGAGTATATATCTTATATGGCCACAAATCTTTAGAAAAGAAGACGTAACATTGGTTTAAGAAGGTTCTAACTTACAATGATGTTTTTGTAATGTTGTTGCACCATAATATTAGCATTGCAGGTGAGGATACCATGAATGTTTTTAGTACGTTTATTATCCTTCTTTACCACATCTTTGATTATGATGATGCTCTTAGTTGTGAAAAAAGTTCTTTTCATAGAGATAAAAGTCTCCTTATGGTGAATGATGAATTGAATGAGGAACCCATAAGGAACTTTCCTTGTTTGGGTAATAGCACCTTATGCCATGATATGTTTACTATCCAAGTTGTTGGTTCTCTGAAAAGTGAATTAATTTTCACAATGAATAATGGCACTTGTAGTAGCATGTTTGGCACATTACCTTACCCTCCCTGTGAATTGGATAATGATCTTGCTTGTATTGGAAGTCCATGTTATGGGAGTATGGTCTTATGGGGTTTTATTTTGACTTATGTGTCCCAATTGTTTGGGGTTTTACCAATTTGAACCCAGGGATCTTTTGGGGGATGTAAGAAAGTGGTGTTGCCCTCCTTTGGGTACTTCTATGTTATTAACATTTGGGGTGACCAAGTTTATCATGCCTTATGGATTGTTTTGCTTATTTTTATACGGTGGAAGGCTTGGTTATCCGCCGTGATCGTCCTTTGTTGGCGTGCTCTTATTTACACTAACCCTTTTTCTAACACTCACACCACGAGGAATTTTGGTTTCTTGTCTCTTCTTTTAAGATTTGAGGGCGAATCCTTTTCAAGAAGGGGAGGATGATACGGCTCATCTCGACACCATTGATATTAGCCAAAGCAAACTCATATTAAAGATACAAAGAGGTGCTCGAAAGATGTTTCAAAAAGCCTCAAATGCACTCATTCAAGCTATACACTATTCACATGAGAAATTAGAGGCAATGAAGGCAACTTTGGAGGCCGTCAAAAACCCACTTTTGGAAGCACACAAACCAAGGAAGCTACGGAAGATAGCTTGGTAGAAGAACATGAAAGATAGCTCACCAAAGAGGAGAGGACAACTTGGCAACAAGTGTCCACATATGGATGGCTTTTTCAAGCCTTGGTCATCCACATGAAAGTAGACTGCCCAAAGGGCCTATTTTGTTATGTTTTAAAAACCCACTTTGGGGCTAAGTGTGTAATAATCACTTAGGAATTTGAATTCTAGTTTTGAGAATTGGGAGCTTGTAAGCTTATAGTTGTAATTTAGGTTTTCATAGTTAGTGGGTGGATTCCCAATTAGGTTAATCATTTAGTAGTAATCGCATAATTGGAGTGGGTGAATCTCCAATTACATTAGTTGAGTAATTAGGGTGGGTGGATCCTTAATTGCTCTTGTTAACTTCTTTTTGCTTAATTAATCAATTTGGTTTTTCATTTGTGGATTCATTTGGTTTTCCTATTGATTGATTAAGTTTTAATTCATGGATTTGAGTTGAATTCTGCATATGTTTTCATTTTCTTCTCTCCCTTTGATTCGATCTTAGATCTCCAATCTAGGATCGTATCAATTAAATCCCCAGATGTATTTAAAGTTTTTTGAGCTTCTGATTTCTATTAATAAATGTTTCAACCTTCATGGCCAATCTTCCCACCCCTCATTAAGTTTGTTTTCTGGAATGATGATCACTGTTCTGTTCTGACCTTTAACGGTAATGACTGAGATGTACCTACCATATTTATTGTACTCAAGAGAGCAATAAATATAGGTCGAGACATCCCTGCTCCTCCATGATTTAAAGTTTTTTCCTTTATTGTCGGAGGCTTCCCTTAGTCTGTCACAAATCCATAGCAAAGCTCCTCTACCATTCCCCTGAGTGACATTTTGACTTCTACGTCAATCTAACCATGTCTCTGAGTAATTTGCCCCTGATCTGAAGTACAGCATGTTCACCAGGGCTAAGGCCAGAAAGCTACGATGAAAACACAGAAAAAGAAATGGTCGATTTCCGGTGGTGTAAGACCACCAGAGGGGAGTCAGAAGCCTGAAAGGGATTTCTAACTTTCTGCCTTGGATTTCGTGCCTTGGAGCTTTTAAATTTTCTTGAGCATAGAAGACAGTTACTTCCAGACTAGCTTCTAATTCCATGAGGGAGTATTATAATGGTGGAATTTAAGGATACTAAGCTGAGGATCCTTTTTGCACTAAATTTTTGGCATACAATTTTGAATTTTTAACCAAATGCTGGTAGGTAGCAGCTCCCCCTCTACTCCACCGTCTAAATGTAACAAGCTCATGAAGGATCTACAAACTCTTTTTCGTGCAACCAAATCGCACTCAATCACTTTAACTTGCAGTTGAATCACATACGAAATCATTGTCGTTTAGACAAAATAAATGCATTTTTTGCTGGATGTTGAAAAAAGGCGAGAAGACAGAATAGCTGAAAAACATCATTTGTAGGGAAGACACATGCAGCACTTCTTTTGGTCAAATTTGTTAGTTTCTGTCAAGAAAACTAATGGAAGGATGGATCTCGTAATAATTTGTATAGTTTAGGCATGTTTTGTGTCTAGTAGTACAAGGATGTAGGTCAAGTTTGACGTAATGTTTTTGGCCAAAAACTTGCGTCCAATAACAAAATAAATGACTTTCATCGAATACGGCTTTCCACAAAATTCTATATGCATCTATGAGATTAATTATCGAATGACAGATCTGGGAGAAAACCACGATGGTAACAGATAATACGTCTGATCTGTGTCAAGATCTTCTGAGATGATCTCATCCTGAAATGGGCTATGTTTGAGTTATCATCATTTTCTTCCATGTTAATGCATAGGATGTAAGGATGGAACTGTCTCAGAGATGCATCTGCAGTTTCCTAGACTCATTGTATACGTTATAAAAAATGGAACCGAACATCTATTGAGTTTATTTGTCATAGCATATAGATCAAAGAGTTGTTTTTCCTTTCAAGTGAATTCCCATTAACTTTTCTTTTTAATCAAGACATAAAATTCAACTTGTGTACCGCCAAGAGATTTTTAAATCTACCTCAGTTCTTAACGAAAAGCTCAGAGTGATTGAGTTGCCAAAGTAGTATCACATTTACAACAAGAATTCATTTCATTAGTCAACCCATTAAGATATATAGTGGCTGCATTAGCTATTTCTTTACTCTTTTTTTTTTCGAAATTGTGCTATTTCTTCACTTCGTATTCTTTTAATCTTTATTCCACCTTAGCAGACCTTTAGGACTGTTGCTCAAAGAACAAAATAAATACACACACTATGTAAAAGATAAATATAGAGCACTCAACGGCAATTCAAGTTCAAGAAAAGGGTTGTTACCTCACATCCTGTTTAAAATCTTCTGAATCCTCGTAAGAAGAAATTCGACGGTACAAAGTCTAAAAACAGAAATGAATCAAGAATTTAGGAAATCAAGCGCTAGCTTAAAATCTAATAAATAATAAGCGTTTAGCAATTAAAATTTGAAAAATAATCATGAAATATTGGTTTGGCTTTCCAAAAACAGAATCTAGTACGAAAAACTTTATTCACTCATTTCAGTTAGTTGTTCAGTATATTCGGACACAGATAATTCTCTCTTTTACATAAGTTTATTTGGGAACTAGACCAATTACCTGACATAGGGCAAAAACTCCAACGAATTGTAGTGTCTTCTCCCACTCTAGAGAAAAAAGGATGAAAAAAAATTAGTGTCTTCAGTTAGGAGAACAAGTATACACGCATCATCATTAAATAGAATAAAAGGCACTCCCTTCCTCCTTGTAAAACTAAGAGAATGAAAATCTCAACAAGGAAAGTTTTTTTTTTTTTTTTTTTTGAGTAATGTATGGACAGCACTTATGAGGACATGAAAACCTATATTTCGATAAGAAAACACATAAGACTGTTGGAAAGACTGCAATTCATGTTACTAGGCTAAATTAGTTTGAAGATTAGAAACAGAACGTCTTGTTTTATTATTAATTTCAAAGATCAAACAAGCTGCCCTAATAATGTGAAACCCAAAGCTTCCATACAAAAAAATGGTCCGCACCTCCAGGTCCTCCAGCATAGTGTTGAAAATTGAACCTTTGGTTAGAAAAGGTAAGGTTTTCCAGATTTGTGTGATGCATGAATTATCTTAGTTTATGAATTAGAAGCTACACATATTACTCTTAGGATGGATTATTTAGGTCATGAACCATGTACTAGACTAGGTACACACTAGAAAAGTTTTATAAATAACTAGGTACTAGAACCAGTTTATCTAAGCAAGTTGAGTGAAGTAAAGAAAAATGATTTCCTCTACTTGTCTTTAAGAGAAAATGAGAGATTAAGAGTACTCCTCATCCCCTATTTTTCCGACACATACAACCAACCCTAAAAGAAGATACAAGAAATGTTGACAGAAAATGTCTTCCAACTTAAATGTCGAGAGAAATTTCATAATAGCCTATGTTCTTCTCCAATCAACATTATCTGCTGAATAAGCATATCCAAAAATCGCAACTATGGAGAAAATATGCAGATTATCAGAATATTTGGCAGAAATTGCAGGCTTACCAACCAGTGCATATGCTGCTGCTACCAAACCCTGCCAAGAGTGCATCATATAAGTTAGTGAATCAAGCAAACAACATTTAAAGTGTGATAAAGTTAACCAAGAGTGTAAAATCTTGCATCAATAAAGATAGGAACAAGGCTTGGTAAACATAAAAGGGAAAAAAAGCAACGTATCAATTTCATTATTCGTAAGCTTTAAACTTCGCATAACACATAGACACCTTAACTTGGCCTCAATTGGCAACTAAACACCCTCAACTTTGAAAATGCATATCTAATCACTTAACTTGGTTTGAGTTGGCCTTCTAAACTCCCCAACTTTGAGAATGTACATTTAGCAGTATGTGGCCCTACAGTTTTCTATTGAAAAAATTATGGCAACAAAATGTTTATTTGAGGATTGCCAATTTGTATGTTGGAAAAGCAATATTGATCAAAATGGGCAACATAAAGGAAATGATTGTAAGAGAAATTTCATTAGGACAAATTCGTCCATCTCTTGAATAAGTTCTATCTTTCTTTAAGTTAAAAAGAGGAGCGGCTGCAAGAGGGGAACTACAAGCACGGTAGCAGGTGTTTTATTTGTATAATGAAGAGAAGGGACGCGCTTTAACTTCTTGAACCCTCAAAGATCAGAGAAAGTACTTTTCACTTTTCTGGCTGTACCAAATAACCTGAGGGCAAGATTAAGAAGAGTCTTAAGGGCATCAAAGACTCGGTTCATCCACTTCCCTTTGTTTAATCAAACATAGAGAAAATAGAAGTGGGGCTTGAATGCAAGTAACCAAGGCAGTGATAGCAGTAAAGAGATATTTCATTAGGAGAAAAACATAAGTACATAAATGGAGAATAGCATGTCCTTGGTAATACCAATAGAGGATGAAGCATCTCCAGAACAATATTCTCAAGCCCTAAGAATCAATATATAGGAAATGGAAGAGTGTGAAAGATTTGCTTTATAGCCCTGGAGTAACACGAATAAGGAACCTGAGCTAAACCTGCTTGGCATCATCTGGAATATGCCCTGTAATGAAGAACTCGTGTGGAGCTGGAAACAAGGAAGTAAAAGGCTAAGTAGTTAGACAATGGGAATCACCCTCAAAGTTTTTTGGACCATATGGAAAAAGGAACTGAGCATTTCAAGGTAAAGAGAAATCAATCATTCAGATAAGATAACCTCCCTAGGGCTTTGAGAGTGTACAAGACATTCCTACTTGTATAGATGATTGGATGGACTTTGTACAGAACCACATAATTAGAGCTTCTGGTTGATACACAAAGAATACAAATAAACAAAAAAACACTTCAGAGAAAAAGGGAAAAGAGAATGCTTTCTATGACTTAAATTGCATGTCATACATCGAGAAAGTCTTACCACTCCATATCCAACAAGTTGTGACGGTGTTGGGTTGATTTCCTCAAAAATTGCCTCAGCTTCCTGAAAATAACCAAATGTGGTATATTTACTGAAATAACCACCTTCTGCCCTGCTACTAGTAGGCAATAGCTTTATCACTCTAGGCCAGTCCATATATATATATCCAATATTTACCGACATAGGATACTGATGCCGATGTAAGCTTTTTTATGAGAACAGCTTTTCTTTGCACACAATTCTATCATATACACGAATCTTTTAAGTGAAAAGGGGGTAAATTAAACTCTTTCATGGAAATTAATAAAAAAATAATTCTCTAAAGCCATCAAATTACATGGAAAGTCTTATCAACATTATAATCCTACAAATTAAAATTCAATTTAATGAGGAAGAATTATATCTCACTCTTTCATGGAAACTCAACATACAATTAGAACCTAACCGCATAAAGTTCAAATGTTATATATAAGATCCATCTTAGAACCTAAATGTTAACTCAGATTATTCATCAAAACAAATATTATATTAAAACTTAGTTAATATTTAAAGGGAAACCTGAACAAGTTGAGTTCCAGTTTACTTTTCAATTTTACATAGAAGATACCACAAGCGAAATACACACATACAAAAAATAAAAATAAAAAAAATATACATTTCACAATCTAATAGGAGAAAAGGCACATTAAAAACCTTTTAATAACAGGAAGAGGTGGGAGATGAAAAGTGAGGAAAATTTTGATTTGTCCTATCATCTTTAGTTCTTCCAGATTTAGCAAAATTAATAAAAGGGCATCAGAAAAACGATGAGGAACATTGATTTCTTCAATATTTTACTTTTCCTGAGATATTAAAACTTTAAATCGAAAAGAAAAGGGAAGAGAAGATCTCCCTTGATTTGTGTTCAGGCTGTTTGCTTACTGCATTAATCACTTTGCCCTAAAGAAAGACCACGAAGGTTGCCTCATCTTCATTTTATTTTGCATCAGAAGCTCACTAAATAGATTTTCATATAATAACAAACATTCTAACAACACGCAACAGGAAGCAGTAAACAAGTTAGGCACTGTTAAGGAGACATTTGAAGTGAGAAGCAGAATGGTGTTACCTCATCTAAAGTTTAGAAGGGTTAAGCAAGAAAGGGAGGTTGATATCTATTCACAAACCGATTCACATTACTAGGAGGGATAGTCTTGAGCATTGTGAAAGGTCAAGCAGGGTATTTTTACCATAAAGTTGTACTATAATGCCTTGAAAAATATTGATGAGGAAATTCATGGTGACCTTTTTATAAGGGGAAACGGCTGAGATAAGTTCTTACTTTGGTTGCCCGGGAAGCAACTGGCGGAACCCTTCCAGATGATAAGATAAGAATTGAATTTCTGTCAATAGTGGTTTATTTTCATAAGAGGTTGAAAAGTCTGAACAACATTTTTCACTGCACGTGGTTCACTGAGTTGGCTGCATTTGTGCTTGTTTTACAATAAGTTATGCAATTGTCGATTGACAATTTTCTTGTTTCGTAATTACTTGGTAAGTATTGGGCTGACGAGAAATATTGGACAGTCATCCACTTATTTTGGTATGCTTGGTTAGAAGTAGATGAAAGTTCATAATTTAAATATCTGGTTATATCTGATCCCTACTTTTGGTATTCGGAGAAGTAGCTGACTTGTCATGATGATTAGCATACTCATCAGTGTGACTTCACTGTTGTATAGTTCATAGTAGTTTAAATTTACATAAAGGAATCTTTCATTCAGGAAGGTCGGCACAGCCTTGGGACACAGCAATCATGGGGCTCAGTTTAAGAAAGTCAAGAAACATGTCAGATACCTCATTGAGGATTGTCAATGTAGTCTCAGGTTTCAACTCCTTAACGCGGAGGCCCTCTTCAACCCAAGATCGAAAGCCACCTTGGACCAAATATGGTCTCTGTAACATTAAATGAGAAAACAGTCATCAACCAAACGGGGTACGCTTTGGAGTTTGAGAAGGACATATAAGATCACAATCTTTTAAACACATAATGTGCATCTATATGCAAAGTCTTAATGTGTAATAAGTAAATGTATGTCTCTTAAAATCAGCAAGGCATGAAAGATTATTATCATACTTAACGGTCCATTGTCATCACAAGTTGAATATCATTCTATTAGCGATAAGCAAGTAATACTTAACAGATAAGTTACTATTACTGAAGAAAACAGGCAAAAGGAGAGGTACATTCCAAAAGGTATTTTTAAATTAAAACGAATTAGTGCAGTAGTAAGTTACAAAAGGGTATACATAGATCTGAGGATTTCCAAGCTTAAAGTAGCATAATCCCCGCATTTATTTCTAACTGGTTATGGTACTAA
>JBDJHY010000078.1:7767639-7787318 GCA_039654485.1 Withania somnifera
TTGGAACTCTCTGATTATCTGCTTACTAACTTAAGCATCGGAGAGCTACCCCGGGGACCACCCTGGGCTTTGTTTTGTAGGCACCGCTTGCGGGCCATACACACAGGGGACGGAGCATTTTTCAAAGTTCACATCTTGGTAAGGTTTTCATTGACTTATCAGTTTTAGTAGATTCTTCTTTGATATCAAAACTTTTTATTTGTTTGTTTTTCTAGTTTTATTTTTCTTTATATGAAAATATTGATTGAAGGTAAAAAGGATATCTTGTTAAAAAAGTGTTTTTGTTTTTCTGTCAAAGACAATCGGTTTTTTTAATTATTGTTAATGATATTGGAGTGGTCGTCTGTAAAAAGGATTTTTTTTTTCACTCCGAATGTTTTTTATATGTTGTAATAAACTTTTTGGGAAAATGAATTCAAAACCCGCCTAAACTATGATAACATTTGCTATAACACACTCCAACTTTGCGAGGATCCTATCACCTTAAACTTTATCTGTATTTTTTGCTCCTTTTTGGTGACATCGCTGTCAAGTAGCACAATATTTTTGTGTTGACATGACGGTCATGTAAGAATAAAAGTTTTTCATGTCAGTAGAAAAAAAGCACAAAAATATCGAAAAAAGAGTTTAGAGGGGGAATAGGACCCTCGCAAAGTTAGAGGGTATAACAACAATTTCAGCCAAAGTTTGAATATGTTTTGAAATATTTCCTCAATTTATTTGATGTTTCTTATGTCATGAAGAACCATGTATGTTTTATTTAGACGTTCGTATCGTATATTATCTGTCTTACATTGAGAAATGACATATTTGTAGAATTTGCTTTAGAATTGGTGTATATTATTTGTTTCCTCGTGATTCTGAATTCACGCCAATTCTCCTTATATTTCTATTATATTATTATAAGAATGATTATCTTAATTGTTATATAAATAAATATGTTTTGATTATTGTATGTAATATTTTTGTCAAGATTCTTCAACCAAAATTCGGCATAAAAATATTGTAGATTTGATAATGATACCAAAAATGAATCTTCAAATGGCTGCTAAAAATTTCTCTATTAAAATTTATGTTGAAGACTTATTAAATTTAAAACAACACTTTTGTTAAATATATTCATTCTTCGTCTTGGTATAATGGTTATTAATGTAGCAAAAAAAAAAAATTATTTTCTTGAATTTTTTTTTTCTTAAAAGCAAATCAAGTACATGAAGTTACTTTGGAAATTTTCTTCTCATTGGGGCAAAAACAGAGTAATTATCTTGAGTATATTTTTCATATAATTTCTTTAAAAAATAATAAGTTTTTTATTTTCATGCTGGCTATTGATTTATTTACTTTTATTGTTGATTATTACTAAAGTTAAGAGTCAAATTAAATTTGTCATCAATCATAATTGTTGAAGTGAGGTAAAAAAATATATACTTAGTCACTATTTACTTCATATTTAATATTTATATTATATTTTTAGCAATAATTTTATGAATTAATCTTAGATTTAGTAGTTTTATGTGTAGTATTTAATGGTATGAAGATGAAAAAATTTGAAAAGAAAAATTAAAATAAAATATTATAAAAGAAAACCAAGCAGACAATTTAATAAATTAAATATAATAAAATAAAAATATTTACATATATGTGTGCAACAATTGAATTAGAAGAAAGATTGAAGGAAATTGTAATGGGCAGAAAACCTGAAGACGGCGCATAATGTTTGTTGCTTTGAATTTATTTTTTTCAGTTTATTTTTAACTCATTTATTTTATTTAACCGTTATGAAATTATGGAGAATGTAATTTTAGTGTCTCAAAATTCATTGATAACAACAACAAATATCCTAAGTCTAGCTGAACTTACTTCCTTTATAATGATTGCAATCTCCTCCCTTGAAAAAAGTAAGTACTTGTTGACTTAATCACTAGTAGATGCATTCTCTCTATATTTTTTGTGTGATCGATATCAACCTCATTGAGTTTTATATTTAGCAATTACTTTATACTTTATTATTGAGATATAAGTTTGGGAGTATCAAATTTTAGCACTATTGTCAGGAAATTTATTAGGTTTAATATAGGTTGTAGTTGTTATTTTTTAATTTTTTTTTTTTGTTTTACGTGAAACGACATATCATCAGAATTCATATTTTATTGTGCTAAAGAAAATTGCATTCCTCAAATAAAGGCCAAGATGTATAGATGTTATATTAATTGTTTGGTTCCTTTATTTTTATACCACCTTCCCTTGAACATAATAGAAAATTAAAAAAAAAATTAGTTAAAATTCATAAGTTTAAGGTGGAGAAAAAAGTTAATGTTGTCATAACGCGATATTAAGAAAGACGCTTGTTGGAAGCAACTTAATTTTAATGCTATTATACTTAATTTTATTTATCTTATGTATTCATTTTATTATTTTATTATTCTTGTAGTTTTTATGTTATTCTGTAGGTTTTTAAGCATGGAAATAAAGTCTTTAAAAGATTACAAAAGCAAGCTACTAAGCTGGAACTAAATAGGAGGTATTCACATATAGAATCATAAATAGAAAATGCTTGAGTATCTCATAAGTTGCTAATTTTTGTTGTTTGATCTTCCAGAAAGTTATTTTACCCTCTTATTATTTATTGTGTGCTCTGAGAACAATGCATAATTTTAAGTGTTGGGTAGAGAAATTATCTATGTACTTTCTTTGCCACTTTATTAGATAGGCTAATAATTCCTCTTGATTTTTCTTTGTGCATCGATTTTAGTTTGAACCATGTAATTTTTAATTTATTCAGATTAACTTTTATTTTTAGGAGCAATTTTAGTAGTTAATTTTTTTAGTCTTAAGAAGTGATTTCTTTCAACGATGAATGAATTACAATCTTCTTTAAAGAATTATAGTCATTAGTTTTTCTTAGGGTAGCTTTTATTTTTCTTATTTTCTAGACATATTTTTTGTTTTTATTCTTAAAGAGAAAAGACAAGACTTGTTTGAAGCAAATAATTTAGGTATGAGTTTGAATAGTATTTTTCTGTAAATGCTTAAGTGTAAATAAAGTAGCAATTTTTTTTACACATAGGCTCATGGTTGTGACTTTGTATATAGCTTATTCTTATTTTATAGTTCGATATGACCCTGTCTGTCTTAAAAATATAATTGATCCATCTTAATTGATACTTGTGCCATGAGAATGAAGATTTCTTGTATATTTCATGTTTTGCATCTTAATCTAGAACTTACCCTGCATGTCATTGAAGTAAAATAAAAATACTACTTTATTTAAAAGATGATAATAGGCTTCTTTGATATGGCTTGTGACTTTTAGCCTTTTCAGATATTGTTATAACTAGTTAGCCCCTTTGAGCATCATACTTTTGCCTTGATTATTTTATTGAATTCCTAATTTTTGCACCATATTTCATTGAGCAGTGTAACATATACAGTGATAGAATTGTTAAATTTGACGAAAAGAAATTGTTAAGTGTAAAAGGTTACCAATGAAAGTTGCTTGTATTAAAAGGCCATCTTCGAAAGAATGTGCATGAAAAAAAAAACCTTATGAAAAAATTATTGAAATATTCTTGATTTGATGAGAAACAATAGCAAAAATAATCGTTGAAGAAAGAGCTGAAAAAATACAAAGAAGAAAATAATGAGCGACAGATTCTAAAAGTGCATACTTTTTAGGAAAGTGTAAACTACTATTATATAATTTTTCTACCCATTCCCTAGTTAATATTACTATCCGTTCAAATCATAATTAATCTATTCGAGCATACTTAAATTAGTAGAGATGTACATAATGGGCAAGCCTATGATTTTTTGTGCATATATGTGAATTGTTTTGTGAGTGTGGGAGTTGTTCTCTGATTCTAAGTCATGAGATTTATATTCGACTAATTAAATTGAGTGTGAGGATTATTTTTCTTATGAGAGCACTTATTTCATGATAGATTGTCACGTCCCTAGCCTACGCCCTTTACTGAATTGACACTCAAAATCACAAGTGACCCAAGAGAATCATTTAGACTGGCATGAGACATGAAACATATAATGAAAATAATAATGCAAAAGTTGAGGCATGAGCTGAACTTCTTAATAAAATAAAATAAGGTAAAATAAACTTTTGTTATATGAAAAGAGGAGTTGCTTAAATTGACTACAACTAGCTAATTGGCTGTTTATAAATCCTCTACTAATAACTGATGAGTTGTTGGGGTAAGTCCTCAGCTAACTCTAAACAACTGAAGCCGAATAACAAAATAAAATCTTCTAAGTCTGGATAATCAACTAGTTCTCGGAGGGACTCACCAATAATTGAATGAAACCTGTTGAGTCTACTAGTCATGTGACTAGGAGTGTACGAATCTATATCATGAAAGAATATAGTACAAAATGTAGTATATATATGTATGTGTGTATATGCGTGTGTAAGTTGTAAATTAGTAAACAAGTGTATGAAAAATAAAAATCATAAGATATGTCATAAAGATGCAGTCATGCTTGAAATCATACTTAAGCTGTGAGAATGGTGATGATATAATAAATAATGCAAAAATAATTAAAAAAATCAGTAACAAGTGGGAGTTTCTCTTAACCATGGTAATGATAAGACCTCTGATCTGTGTCAAGATCTTCTGATACGATCTCATCTTGAAATGGGCTATGATTGAGTTATCATTTTCTGCCATGTTACTGCATAGGATATAACAACGGAACTATCTCACACATGCATCTGCAGTTTCCCCAGACTCATTACCGAACATCTATTGTGTGTTTTTGTCATAGCATATAGATCGAAGAGTTGTATTTCCTTTCAAGTGAATCCATAATAACTTTTCTTTTTAATCATGTGGGGTTTTAGTAAAGAAATTAGGGAAATAACAAAGAAAAATATAGCAATGATGTCAGAGAAAATTATTTTATTAATGACTCAGAGACATTTATAGCTACTGTTTCTAACTAAAAAATAGAAAAAATATTCTACTAAACTTATCTGCAAATTCAAATAACAAACAAAGATGAAACTAACTCCTAACTTCAAGCCTCATAGGACTCTAGTAAAATAATTTTAAAAATCTTAAAAGTTAGCTGCTGATAGATTTAGTGCAATCTTAGAGATAATACAGCTATTTTCAACAAATTAAAAATTAAAATTCCAACTTGTGTACGCCAAGTGATTTTTAAATCTGCCCAGTACTTAATGAAAAGCTCAATGTGATTGAGTTGCCAAAGTAGAATTCACATTTACAACAAGAATTCACTTCATTACTCAATCCACTACATTACGATATACAGTGGGTGTATTGGCTATTTCACTTCTTTTTCGAAATTGAGCTATTTCTGCACTTTGTATTCTTTTAATCTTTATTCCACCTTAGCAAAACTTTAGGACTGTTGCCCAAAGAACAAAATAAATGAAGCAACACTATGTAAAATACATATATATACACACGTAATAACAATTCAAGTTCATGAAAAGGGCTGTTACCTCATATCCTGTCTAAAAGCTTCTGAATCCTTGTAAGAAGAAATTCGATGGTATAAAGTCTAAAAACAAATATGAATCCAGAATCAGGAAATCAAGTACCAGCTTAACATCTAACGAATAACAAGCTTTTAGCAATTAAATTTTGAAAAATAATCATGAAATCTTGGTTTGGGTTTTCAACAACAGAATCCAGTATGAAAAAATTTATTCATTCATTTCAGTTTGTTGTTTAGTGTATTCGGACACAGGAAATTCTTCCTCTCTTTTACAGCATAAAGGAAAATTATTTGGGAAGTAAACCTATTACCTGACATAGGCCAAAAACTTCAAGGTATTGTAGTGTCTTCTCCCACTCTAAAGAATAAAAAGGAAAAAAATCTTAAGAATCTTCAGTTAGGAGAGTGCAATTCATATTTCATATTACTAGGCTAAATTAGTTTGGAGATTAGAAACAGAATATGATCACAGAACATCTTGTTTTATTAATAATTTTAATGATCAAACAAGTTGCTCTAATGTCGTGAAACCCAAAGTTCCCATACAAAAAAATGGTATGCATCTCCAGGTCCTCCAGCATGTTGAAAATTGAACCTTGGGTTGGAAAAGGAAAGATTTTCTTAGATTTGTGTGATACATGAATCATCTTAGTTTATGATTAGAAGCTAAGCGTTTACTCTTAGGATACATGTACTTTTTAGGTCATGAACCATGTAGTAGACTAGGTACATGCTCGAAAAGTTCTATAAGTACCTAGGTACTATAACCATTTTAGGTAAGCAAGTTGAGTGAAGCAAAGAATAATGATTTCCTCTACTTGTCTTCAAAAGAACATGAGAGAATGAGAGTACTCCTCATCCCCCAGTTCTCCAGCACATACGACCAACCCCCAAAAGAAGATACAAGAAACGTTGACAGAAATTTTTTTCTAAGAGATAGCCTGTGTTCTTCTCCAATCAACATTATCTATTGAATAAGCAAATCCAAAAATCGCAACTACGGAGAAAATTGGCTGCATTTCTGCTTGTTTTACAATAAGTCATACAATTGTCGACTGACAATTTTCTTGTTTTGTAAATGGTAGGTAAAGTATTGGGGTAGCGAGAAATATTGGACAACCATCCACTTATTTTGGTATGGTTGGTTAGAAAGAAAAAGATGATAGTTCACAATTTTAAAAATATCTAGTTGTATCTGATCCCCACTTTTGGCATTCAGAGAAGTAGCTGACTTGTCAAAATGATTAACATATTCATCAGTGTGACTTCACAATTGTATAGTTCATAGCAGTTTAGTTTTTAAATAAAGACATCTTTCATTTTTGATATTGTAACTGGCAGAGCGGCACAGCCCTGGGAACCTCAGCAGTTATAGGACTCAGTTTAAGAAAGTCAAGAAACATATCAGTACCTCATTGAGGATTGTCAATGTAGTCTATGATTTCAACTCCTTAACGCGGAGGCCCTCTTCAACCAAAGATCGAAAGCCACCTTAGACCAAATATGGTCTCAGTAACATCAAATAAGAAAATGGTAATCAAACTAACAGGACAACTTTGGAGTCTGGCAAGGATTTATAAGTTACAATCTTTTTAAACACGTAATGTGCATTTACAACCACCTGAGAGCCAAATTTTGCACTTCCTTGCGTCTATCTGCAAAGTGCTAATGTTTAATAAGTAATTGTAAGTCTCTTAAATCAGCAAGGTAGGTCATTATCCTATTTATTGTTCTATTGTCATCAAAAATTGAATATCATTCTATTAGCAATAACCAAGGAATACTAATCAGATATGTTACTAATATTGAAAGAAAACAGGCAAAAGGAGAGAAAATACATTCCAGAAGATTTTTTTAAATTAAAATGAATTAGTGCAGTACTAAGTTACAAAATAGGGTACTAAAAGTACCATAAATAAAATGTGTAGACCATACAGTTGCCTCTTTCTTCACATTATTCTTATTCATGACTTCTTCTATATGTAATTTCATGACAAGTACAGGGAAGATCGACATCAAGCAAATATACTTGCCTTGATTCCAAGTCTCCAGAGTGACCTTGCAATGCCCTTGGAACAGTTACCATTAGCATCCATAGCAATAAACTGAGACCTTTCCTATAGAACGGTAATGGAAGTGTCGATCAAAATACTAAAAAAGTAATCAGAAGTCAATGGGCAAGGTAAGAATGAAATCAAGACCATGATTTAATAAGTGCAGGTTACTTCAAGAGAAAATAAAGCCAGCGCTGCTCTTTTGCTCCTCAAGTTGTGGCATAAAAGGAAGGACAAAGAGAAAACATGGAAGATGTTCTCTCGAGCGACATGTTTTTCAGGCGTTAAAATTTGAATTTGAACAAATACAAAGACAGTTATGTCGAAAAGACAACACTAGATATATACCTATTACTTGAACAATCTTCAAGTTCCTAATGACAGCAGCTAGCAGGTAGTCATCAAGTTCTCTTCCACTCTTGAATAACTTCCTTACAGATCCATCAATCTGAACATTTTAATAATATACAGAAGAAAATAAAAAGGCTGTCAATTGAAAGACAGGCTCTTAAATTAGAAAGCTCAATCCTGCCAAAAGAAATTAATAATCCAACCCTTGAACTTGATCTACCAACTCAGGTAGTGTTACACTGACAAAACGAGACCGAGCAGCGCGTCGAAGGTCAGGAATGCCTTCTTTCTCTCTGAGATCCTTCAGAAAAGCATGGAGGAAGAAAATATAAGACATCTGTTCATGTTTAGCTAAGGATATCTAAAAGATTTGCTACATGTACACATGTTTCCAATCAAAGCAATATTTCTAAGATAAATGCAATGGAAGACAGGCACAACGATGGTCTCAGAATATTTGCCATGAACTATTCTGCAGAAATACAAGACTTTATAAATATGCAGCACCTTGCCTCAGGCCGGATATCAATGAGTACAGCCTTCCTGTCTCATTTTAGAAGCTCAAAACTTGACTGGGGAAATAAATCTCCAGCATATCCTCCATAGGTCAATATCCAATAAAAAACCCTGCAGAAATATGATAAGCAATTTAACATTCTGTAGAAATTAAACTGAGATTTTGGGAAGGAAGGGGGAATTTTGATTGTGATAGGAAAATAAATAACAGGAAGCAATGAAATAAGGGATACAGGAGTGCTCAAACCAAAAAGAAATTGATGCCCCAAGGAAAAGAACAAACGGAATAATTGGATCCAAGACAAGACTCCTCTCCAGACCCTCTAAAGCAACGTAGCCCTGCTAATCACAGTATCACAGAGCATACAATCATGTAGAAGAAGCATGAGTATTTCTCGGGTGTGGAAATAAACCTACACTATAACTTTAAAAGAACCAAAGCAAACGGATGAATGAAATCTAAAGTATAACCTTAAATAGAAGCATAAGAAAATAGATGGAACCAGAACTAGAGGACAACCTTAAAAGGAAGCAAAACAAAGAAGGTTGTCCACTGTTAATTCTTATCAGGAGGAAGTGCAATCTACTATGTTAATCCTTGGTATCCTCCTTAAGCTGATTTTTCCATAAAAATTTACACTTCCAAGAGTAAGGATGTAACAAACATTTTTATATGAAGAAGCCCTAACACTAGTCATACCTGTCCCAAAGCGGTCCCAAATGGAGTAAGAAGCTTCAATGCATGCTCTTCAGACACATTTACCACATCCTGGACTTCCGCAGGAAGCATCTCCTTCACAGACCCATAAGAGTACACAACAAGTGTGGCACCTCGGGATATCAAATCCTCAACAATGAGAATTATTTGTCTCAGTGCATCAACAGCAAGAACCCCAGCTCTACCAGAAACTTCTTTCAAGCCAGTCGGAAACGCTGCCACACCATTTCCTGCTGAATTCCCTGTTTTGTCCACCGTGGATGTCAATTTACTGATCACGTCATCAACTGCCTGGGTAGCACCTCTAAAAGCTGATGTAACAGATGAGCTAATTCCGTCAAGTGAATTGGTCAAATAACTTTGCCCATTCTCAACTGAATCAGTGATTGACTGATTGACTTCAGTGAAAACGTCCAAAGCAGATGATTTCTCATCAGATAGTGAACTTGTATCCAAGCCCAACAAATCCAATATCAGGGAAGGGTTTCCCTGGGTGAGATTTCCAGTAGGTATGGATTCGAGATTAGGACCTTAGCAATATTGACCAAGTTATTACTTAACCCTATCATCTCCTCCCCTCCAACAGGTAATGCAGAGCTATCTACAAACTTCAGAGTTCCAGTGCCTATGGAGTGAGCGTCACTCGTTACAGATAGATGATATATCTGATTAGTCGATAATTCACGATTGACACCATCAAGTACATTTTGGCAAGAACTACAAATGATATGACTGGAACTGGACAGACTGCTATTGTGTACAAGGATATAGGTGATTGTCCTCGGAAAGAAGCTCCATTAAGATGAAATGAACTAGACAAGTCCACAACATTGCATTTCATCTGGTATGGTTTCCAATAGGAGGAAAAGGATCTCAAACCCCCAACAACAAAAACTTTCCAAAGTATATCAAGATAAATAGTATGCTTGCCACGGAACATGATAAGTTACATTTCAAAAGCAATAATACCATTGATCTTGGTGGAGCATTGAATAACTAAGGGTGCATATAGAAATAATTTAGATGAGTTGTAACTTGCTATTCTAGCTCCTATCCTTTTGTACAAAATTAAGTGATTCACGCATTTTTAACTCTCATTTACTAATGAATGATAGTAGTACATTTGAACCATCCCACCAACAGTAAGAAACTAGAAAAACATCACAAGGCATTTAACATTATTTCTAACAATTATTTTACTTAAGTAAGAAGCTTGTTGTAAGTTGTAACCTGCGAATGGGAAGAAGAGCAAGCAGTAGCAGTAGCCGAACGCACAGGTAAAGTTACCATCATTTATGAAAACCTATTCAGCAATCTCTCATCTTTTCCTCAACAACCAATTAAAAAAACCCCACTGTGTTATAAAAATTGTCAGGATTCTATATTTCACATTATTTTTTGTATTTTTCATGTGACGCAGACATTACGCGGTTGAAACACTCAATTCTGCAAAAAGGACAATCTTTTATCTCAAAGAAGATATGTGATTGGGAGAATCGTGTGGCTTCTTTCAACCCATTAGCTTCCTCTTCTTGTATGCCTCTCATTCTCCTTCAGCCTGGGCCCATATTTCTTTCTTTCTTTTCTTTTCTTTTTAAATTATAATACAATTTTTTAATATGAAAGTTTTGTTGTGAGCTTATTAAGTCATATGACTAAAAGTAAAGCTTAGTGACTAAGCCTTACCTTTAGCCACATGGCAACCAATCAAGCCACCATAGATGGTGACTAATGACTTATAATGTCATGTGTCAACCAACATGTTGGCTATATAAAGGTAAGAATGGGCTGAAATTTTTTGTGAATATTTTCCTTCCATTTTTGAAATAATTTTCAATTTAGTGTATTTTCATAAATAGTAAGTTTTTATAAATAGAAACTTTCCACTTTTAGAAATTTTGTTTTGTATTGTATTTTATTTTATAACAATTTTAAACTAGTGCAATCATATTTAAGCTTTTTCACAGAAAGAATGAAGTAATTCTGAAATAGAAAGATATGTGACATTTTTCAAAAACATATTGAGAAAGAAAGTGTACCAATAAAATGGGATGGGAGGAGTATATGTTAGGATTAGCTTTAGGCCAATTATTTGCTAACATTTTGGTTGTTCCTATCAGTAATGACTGCGCCCGGTTGAATGGCAATTAGTAAACTAATTGAATCGATAGTTTCTACTTCGTTTTAAATGTATCCTGGTCAGTTGGATTTCATTTTTATTTGGTTGTAAGAAATTATATTTACACCATATTAAATGTTGTAGACAAAATTTGATTGATTTACGGCATATTTGGTAGGAAGGAAAATGTTTCAATTAAAATGATTTCCTAAAAAATACTTTTTGGAATATAATAAAATTAGGTAATTAACTAAAAAATATTAATCCAAGAGCATTTATATGTCATCTAACAAAACACTATGGAGTCCGGATGAGATGGAGAGTGAGAATTTAGGGGGAGGAATGGTCAACAGATTGGGGTTGAGGGGTTTTGTGTAGGTCAGAAGGAGACAATAAATTTAAAATGTCACTTATACAATTTGTTTTTCCACATCCACAAGGAAAATCATTTTTCTTATTTTTACGAGTACTAATTTGATAGCATAAATGTAAATCCAATCCAAAGAAAAAGAGAAGTGTAGCCTACGCTAGGAATGAGTTCCAAGCTAAAATTATTTTTATTTGCTTGTTCCCGAAATCTATCTGACTATAACCCGATCAGAAGCTACGCGTAAATTCTCATTGAATCTCGATCCCCACCACTCAACGGAAAAAGAAGGATATATTCATACTAAATAAATATGAATATTTTTTTATCTCTTTTTATATCATTCCTTAAGGGCCATTCCAAGGAGAACAAGTCATTCAACAGGGAGATTCAACAATTGCAATGAACCCTCTAAATATTACTTGTGGCGTGTGTTGGAAGGCAACAAAAAGTTAGACCCTTAACCTTTCCCAAAAACCCCTTGGGGACGAGTTGTTGTTTGTTAAGAACAAAACATAAAAAGGTTTAAACTTGAGTTGACAACAGTTGAATGCAGAACAAGACAAATTACCAACCCACACCCCTTGAGGCCCTTTAACAAGTTTATTTGAAACTGAAAAGTTCCATCCAGCTCCAAGGTTGACTAGAAAATTGTACCCAAAAAAGAAGCGGCAATCGAATAAAGGCAGCAGCAGCCACTTGAGGAACGACTTCCAATCAATTATCAAATGAAATAAAACCCTTGTGAATAGAAAGGCTATAAGTTACAGAAGTTGCTTTTGCAGAACTATAGTTGAACAAACACAAAGTAAGAAAATACTCGGTTGACTGGGTAGAAGATGCCATACCATATTACAATACACAGTAATAGAACCCCACTATCTCTGATGAGCAAACTGACATACTGCAAGCTACGTCTTCATGGCAGGCCTCACAAGGCCCAACCCGCTTCCACTCCCCAAGTGTTTGAAGTCTTTTGCTTCAAGATTATCTCCATGTCCAGCAAACCCTGTACCTCCCTTTTCCAGGTTCACCAGATTTCTATCTTTACATGGTTTGTCACAGACCACACATACCTTGTCGACAGACACAAATTTCTCTGCACATTTCTTGCAGAAGACATGTCCGCAAGTATTAAGTGCTACAAGTGACAAAGTATTGGTTAGTGTAACCTTGCAACTGGGACATATGAAACTCTTGTCAAGAGACGTGTTTTTCTTTTGTGCACTGGTATCTTCAGTAAATTGTATAGGGAAAAGGTTTTTCATCTTAATTTTTTCCTTCCCTTCAGGACAAGTTGTGCTTGTGGATGGGGCTTCCACTTTAGCAGGTGCATCAGGTGTTGCAGAGGGCAGCCAAAATGCTTTCATGGTTCTAAGTGCTTCTTCCTCATAAGAAGTGGCCTTCACGCTGTTGGCCCCATGGAATCCGTTCTTATCTCTATTGTAGTTCTTATCGTTGTACTGGGGAACTGGACCATGATTTTGTTGATCAAATGCATCAAGCTCCCTGGCTTTCTGCAGCATCAACCTCTCCTCTTCCTCTTCTTTTTCTTGCTTCTGCTGACCAGCATGAGCAGCTAACTTTCTGCAAGACAAGGTAACAGCTTCTCAAAAAACAAATCCTCGAGGGACGATTCCAATATTACAAACAAGTATGTTATCAAATCCACTCCTCACCGCCATTTCTCTTTTTCCAGAGAAAATGCAGGCTCGAAGAAAGATTCCCAGATTAGTCAATGCTATCCCTTCTAGGTGGAATGTGGACAACTGTTTTGTCAATAGAAGCAACTAGCGACACACGTTGCAACTTAACAATTAACTAACATCATCAGAGAGGCTCGTGAAGGATGTCAGTGTTATCCTCTTTCTTTTCTCTTTTTTGACTTGCATATTTGTACTAGAGATGGGCTTGAGAGGAGTGACATGAACCGTGAGGATTCATATAGCCCACTCCATTGCTTGATTGAGTCATAGTTGCTATGCTTGCATATTAGTGTAATGGTAATAGTAAAGAATAGCATTAAAGAAGAAGCTAATAACTAAAAATGACGGTATCCTTCTTAAAACTAACGATGTCATCAAATTTTTTCAATTTGCAAGTACAGGAGACTCTAGACTTACAGGAACAACTGAAAACCATATTTTTTGCGTTAACCATGCGGTGACAAGTATAGCCTGCAAATCAATTATCCTGTCCACAAGTTCTGGGGTGGCTTTGCATCTAGACCTACATCAGATAGATGACATGGCGTGTTCGAAAGTCAATATCATGACCACAACATAGACTAAAATATATCCAATAGATTCTATTCAAGATGCACTGCATCATAGGCACTATCCTAAAGCATCAGACATCAGACAATTCCATCTAAGTCCTAACTAGACTTACATTAAGGATCAAAAAGGAAGAGCCTCTTAACCAATGGGATATTCTCTGTTCAAACAGCTCAAAGCACTACATATGGCTCTCGTAGATGCTCCTTTTCGAAATACACTGAAATACCCTTCCAAAATACGCACCTCACCGCCTCGTAAGAGCTACTACCAGAGTTGCCCTTTTCAATCTACTCAGGAAATTGACTAACCCACCCTCCACAAATTACTCCTCAATAAAGAACCACTGATGAATCCGTCTTAGCTGTCATGTATTCACAAGCAAAATTTACAAACCTGGACACAAAATTGAGAAACACAAGAAAGTAACTCATATACATCTAAGTTAGCCATAGGATTTAAGTAAGGGTAAACCCAGACATATATCATACCAAACACAATCTAAGAAACAATAGCATATACCCAGTATAATCCAACAAAGTGGGGTCTGGGGAGGGCAGAGTGTACGTAGACGTTACATCCAAGGATGGAGCTAGAGTGCCCCTCGGAAAAAAATTACACACAATATATATAAGGTATTTTAATTTTTTTTTTATGTATATTAATAGATTTAGATGAAGGGTTCAAAATTCACCTTGAATTCCAAGTTCAAATCCCAAGCATTGCATTTTTATTTTTAGAACCCATTAGTAAAAGTTCTGGACATGTCACTGCTTATTCCTACCTCTAAGGGTAGAGAGGCTGCTTCCGATAGACGCTCAATGAAAAAATAGTCGAAAGCAGCTCAGAAAACAAAGCAGCATAAGTACAAAGAAACAACAGATAGTAACAAGAGAGTAATTGAAAGAAACTACGAGAGCAATACTACAACTGCTAGGCGATTCAAATACAATTTCCTTTTCAAATCTACAAAGACCAATTGAAAGAAAGTTTGGGGAAAAAAAGAAGACAAAATAGGTACCTTTGGATATCCTTTTTCTGAGACAAAAGACATTCAAGAATACATTCTTTGCAAAAGACATGTCCTTTCTGGCAACACAATGGATCTATGAAGGGTTTTAAGCAAAGACAACAAGCATCAAACGGCTTAATTGAGTCTTTGCCCAATCTCTCCTTCTGTGTTCCGTACCCTAACTTTCGCTTCTCATCGTATGTGAAGAAGGCGAGATCGTTGTTGTTCTTCGAGTGTCTCTGCGGCATCTCTCCAAACCCTAAGCTGAAGATTTTGGGGGAGAAGAAGGAACAAAACCCTATTGGATTATCCAATCGGGTCAGTAGCAGTTGTCGGGTTGATTTGGCGGTGACACAACGTGGCTGCGAGAATCCGATTGCTTATTCATTTATGTCTTTTTCTTTTTCTTTGGTTTTTCAAGAGACATCCATACTCCTCCTATCCATTTTGTTTGTTGTGGAAAAAAATTTAATCTAAATTATTTTATAATTTTTAACAACTTAAAATAAAATGAATTTATTTACGTGAAACAATTAATTGTAAAATTTGCATTTCGAGTACCGATCATAATTTTATCATTATTCTTAAGTTTTTTAATTTAATAATACTATAAGTTCAAAATTGATCATAAGTTTATTTGTATTGGAGATACTAGAGGGAATTGGATAATAAGATTCACGAGAAAGTTACAAATTAATAAACCATGTTCGAACAGAATTGTTGCATGCACATCCAGAAAAACTCACTCCACAGACTCTGGAGTAATTATATCTCTATATCCTGCATATTTTAAGATAACTTTTAAATTGTAGGGAATCATATCTACAATGTGACTAATGAAATGAGAGAAGCTAAATTCAGATATTTTAATTTCAAATGGAGTAAACAGTTTGTGTAAGCAACGAAAGCAGTCCGGTTTTATTGTAATGATATAATTTCTAATTCTGTAATTACTAGTGTTAATTTTAAAGGCACTACCGTCCCCTGCCACATCATAATGTAATGCATTATTGATATATAATGTTTGGAAATTGATTTAGTGTATTGGATAGGAGGATTTGGAGAAAAGAGAAGAGGTTCCTTCCACTACATTCTAATTCTTCTTCCCAACATGGCAAATTCCATCCCCATTCAATCGCTATCACCGTCAAATGGGCTGTTCCTAATTAGCACGGATTCTAAAGCTGAGTTTTGCTTTAAGAATTTGGTCCTCCTAGTACTAATGGGGCTCTTCTTCTGCTACTTTATGGAAGTTGTATAATTGACTAAGTTCTCCAAGTAGTAGCTTGGATGCGCTGTTGGCGGAGCTACTTCTTCTTACTGGATGCTCGGTGCCCACCAAAGCACAGACTCTTAACTTTAACACTCTCTCCCATAATTAACCAAAGCATTGTGGAACCAACTTTGTTGCATTACCAACTCGCTCCATTTCAATTTGTTTGTCTTACTTTCCTTTTTTTGATAATTCTTTAATTCTTACTTTCAACAAGATTAAAGGAAATTTTGGTACATTTTACATATCTATAGTTTAAGACCACGAGATTCACAAGTCTCCTTTTACTTTCTTAAACTCCATATCAAGTCAAAACCAGGCAAACAAATTAAAACGGAGTGAATAATTTATTTTGAAATAATCTGTTGGAAGATAGATTAGTAGAGAGGATACCTCTGTGTATCTTCATGTCTTCAATGAACAATCAATCAACTATTGGTCGAGGAAAAACTGTCTGAACTGTGAAAAACTGTCTGAACTGTTTCACAGTTTAGTGTCTCTTTGACATCTATCAGCTTGTGCAATATAATGACCAAAACTGCTATCTTTGACATTGTATATATGAGTTGTTCGTGACAAAATTCATGTGAACTATAATCCTATATTTTTCTTTGTGGAAAAAAAGAAACTGTCTTGTTCTGGTTAATGATATAGTACTCTTTGAGAGTTGGCTGCATTTCTAGAGATGCTTTAAAGGCGCTTTTTAGTAGCCTCAAATACCATCATTTCTGCATGTGCTGCTTCTGCGCAACTTGTTTCCCATAGCTTACCTAGCAAAAGAAGCTTTTTCACCTAGAGTCAAAGTATATTTAGATGGGAGAGGAAGAAAGGTAAAAAACATAAAAGAAATTCATTGAGAGGGAGCAAGGTCCATTAAAAGTTAGACCAGAAAAGAATGGCATTTCTAAAGCAGGGTCATGGAGATTGGGGTCTGGTTTGTTGTTGCTGCTATTAACTTTATTGATTCTTGATAAAAGTATGGCGTTGATAAATACAGGTTGAGGAGACAAACGAGAGAGAATTTGTGTTTTTATGGGGGTGGGGGGTCCGTCTTGGATCAGCCACGTGGATGGTTGCTGGTGGAGATAGTGTCAACAAGGAGAGATGAGGGATGAGGTTCAGTGGGAGGTGGGGTTACTGGTGGAGATAGTGTCAACAAGGAGAGGGGAGGGATGAGGTTCAGTGGGAGGTGGGTGGCGAGTGATACAGGTGGAAAGAGAAAATGCTGGCCCTAACATTCAGGGAATGGTACTTGATAGAGCATGATAAAGGAAGTTGAGATCTCTTGGGCCCGTGGCTTTGATTAGTGTAAGAGCGCATGGACAAGGCGTATGTTATGGGTTTGAATCTTGCTACTGGCAAAAGCGTGGTATTTAAGTAAAAGGGAGAAGGGGAAGCCCACTATCCACACAGTTTCAATATTTCTTTTCTTTTCTTTTCTTTTATAATTTTTGAGATGCAATTGCTACAATCCTCGTGTCAGATACCTTACAACAGGCTTCAAAGGGATAGTGCCCATAAGTTAGAAAGAATCCTTGAAGTATGGAAGAGGCACCTTTCGATCTTTCTCTAACGCTAATTGCAGATTTGGAATCCCGTATTAAGCCTTTACTTAGTAGATTTAATTGTAACTCGCAGTCTATAGATGTACTGGTCCCTTCTATTTTATCTTATAATGTACATGAGGGAGTTGGGCATGGTGGAGAATGTTTTTGATAGTCATATGTGAGATCATTTTCTAATGTTTAGTTAGGTATAATAGGTGATGACATGATTCAAGTAGCAAAGATTTGATTGAATATGGAGTTGGAAGTGGGATATCTACCTAAGATAATCCCATAAGCCAATGAGTGGCAGTTTTCATTTGATTGTGTTTTATGAATAGGCCTACTTGAGACGGTGGGGCACTTCTTCCCATTGTTCCCTAAGTAAAGCATTTTATGTACTTGCCCACTGCTATCTTCCTTTTCTTAAACTTCAATCAAATAGGGTGGTAGATTCATTGAGATGCAGCTGGTTTCGAACTAAAGTTTTTATGACCCAACATACAAGCCAGAAACCAATAAACCTAACCTTAAAATGTTGACTTTGTTCAAGTAAATACCACATTGATCAATACTTGTACAACCTCATAAGATGTAAACCAGCTCGTCTGAGTTTAGCTGCAACCTATATTGAATTTGTGCAAGTGACAGTAATCATATCTTCACATTTTTGCAAGGAAAATTTACATAATTACACAAAGACTATTTACTCATCATTTAAAAACATTACTCTTCATTTCAGGTTTTAAATTTTCTCCCATTACTTTACGAATGCTTCTCTATTCTAGCTTTTCATTCTCCTTCCCCTGCCCCTAGAGCTTCCAATGCTCACAGATACATCCAAATCCGAAAACTGTGACCAGATAAATTTCAGAATACCCTAATATTCTTGCTATTTCAATTATCATCAACACCTTTGCAGGTTTTTCATCCCAGGAATTATTATTTCCCCTGGACGCGATCAATCCCAGAGAACCCGAGAAGATAAATCACAGAGGCACTCAATAGAATACATCTGAAATTCTATGCATCTAATATTTGGATACAAGTACCAATTCTGAGGATACTTAAACAACTAATACAAAAAGGTTTCAGATACATCCTCACTTTCTTCATCTTCGAATCCTATATCACAAATTACATGCAACTCAATGTATCACTGTCTTGGTAATTATGCATCTCAATTCTAAGGATACTTAACAACTAATACATTTAAAAGGTTTCAGATACATCCTCACTTTCTTCGTCTTAGAATCCTATATCACAAATTACATGCAACTGTCTTGGTAATATATATCACAGATACATTAGTAAATAAGTTACCTTTTTTAAGGTATGAGCATATTTATGATGGATATACAGTTGATGATTTGACATAATTGATGGCCGGTCCCTTTAAGATTGGTATTTCCTACAAGAAGCTGAAAACTCATGGGGAAATCATAACCTTAGCGTAATCCAAAATAATATCAAATACGGATTATGATAGGAGGAATGAAATAGACGACAGAATGTTAACAACCATTTCCCTTTATAATTGTTATTACTCATTTCCAAATAAATTCAAGTACAAATACAAAATTTATGGATTCGTGCAACCATGAATCCTAGTTTTCAGCTTTCTAAAGCAAATTATACACGGCCTCCAAGGCTCCAACCCTCTTCATCTCAAAGTCATCAACCAACAACATAAATATTACAACTAGCTGGTTTTGTGTTTGGTCGGTGGCCTCTTGATAAAAATCCACGGTGTATCAAACCCCCCGACCCCCACCCAATGTTACAGAGACCTCATTTATTCTTCGTCATGGATTTTCGTGTTGCTTCCCTAAGAGCCTTCCTCTTCTCTTCCCTGTAAAAGTGTACAAGACAAGAATAGGTTATATTATCTGAAATTAAATTTGTTCCATTATAGTACATCAGTGTCTACCAACTCGTGATAGTGAAACTATAGAAAAACTACCTAGCTTTTGC
>JBDJHY010000078.1:7834244-7847086 GCA_039654485.1 Withania somnifera
TTGATTTGTCCCCTGGACTGGACCTATTCTGATTCTGAATTATCCGTCGCTACGCTGTTCCCAAGGACTAGCAAAATGAAATGACGGAAATATAGTCCAGTGCCGCGAAGGCGATAATGTCTTACGATCTGGAGATCTCCGCGGGTTTAATACAATGAGATTGTAATTTAGATCGATGATATATCAATTAATTGTACGTATAGTCGATCTTAATAGAGAAATTGACTACTAATTTATTGGATCAATCTATTTAATGATCTATAGAGTGGTATTGATATATTAGGACTTAATCTTGTACATGGTGGTGAATCTTGGACTTCATGTGATCTAATATAAAGATATAGCAATTTGGATAAAATAATGTTATATTGAGTAGTTGATAATCAACCTTAATCGAGAAACTTGACTATTAATTCATCGGATCAATCACATTTAATGATAAATAAAGTGATTTTGGTATATTATAGGGCTTGAGATTGGATTTGGTGGTGATAAATATAATAAGATTGTAATTTGGGTAAAATTGATGGTATATCGAATAGTTGCACGCATAGTTGACCTGAACTAAGAAACTTGACTACTAATTCGTTGGATCAATCACATTTAATGATAAATAAAGTGGTTTTGGATATTATAGGAATTTGGATTTGACTTGGTGATGATCTAATACGATGAGAGACTTAGGATTCAGCAATTGTTGTACCGTTTTCAGCAATTGCTTATTAATACTCAGCAATTGCTGATCAATTTCAGCAATTGTTAATTTCATTCATTGAATAGATTATTTTAATTGAAAAAATTGATTACTAATTCGTTGGATCAAACTCATGTAATAATATATATAGAATATTATTGATATATTATAGGACCTAGGCTTGGATTTGGTGGTGATCTAATACAATGAGAAAGTAATTTGGGTAAAATAAACGATATATCGAGTAGTTGTACACATTGTTGACTTTAATAGAGAAGCTTGACTACCAATCCGTTGGATCAATCACTTCTAATGATAAATAGAGTGATTTTGGTATGTTATAGCACTTGAGATTGGACTTGGTGGTGATCTAATACGATGAAATAGTAATTTGGGTAAAATAGACGATATATTAAGTAGTTGCATACATAGCAACCTTAATCGAAAAATTTGACTATTAATTCGGTGGATCAATAACATTTAATGATAAACAGCGTAATTATGTATATTATAGGACTTGGGATTGATCTTGGTGGTGATCTAATACAATGAGAAACTTCAAATTCAACAATTGTTGATCAGTCTTCGATAATTGTTGATTAATTTCAAGCAATTGTTGATTTTATTTATTGGATACATTATTTTAATTGAGAAAATTTGACTATTAATTTATTTAATTAATCTCATTTAATGATAAATAGAGTGATATTGATTATTATGGGATTTAGGCTTGGACATGGTGGTGATATAATACAGTGAGATAGTAATTTGAGGAAAATAAATGATATATTAAGTAAATGCACACATAGTCGATCTTAATTGACAAACTTGACGACTAATTCATTGGATCAATCATATTTAATAGTAAATAGAGTGGCTTTGGTATATAATAGGACTTGGGCATGGACTTGGAGGTGATAATACAATGAGGTACTTAAGATTAAGAATATTTGATTTGTTTTCAACAATTGCTGAAGTTATTAATTGGACCAATCATATTTAATTGAGAAATATTACTATTAATTCACTGTATCAACAACGATTAATGATAAATAGAGTGGTTTTGGTATATTATAGGACTTGTGCACGGACTTGGAGGTTATTTAATACAATGAGAGACTTAGGATTCAGCAATCCTGATGTGTTTTCAGCAATTACTGATAAATTTTTAGGATTTTCTTATACATCTTCAACAATTACAGAATTTATTGAAACCAATTCAGCAATTGTTGATCTATTTTAACCAATTGCTAAGTTATTTTTGGCATAATATTTTCAGCAATTTTGTTCATTGTTATTAAATTAAATGAGGAAGTTGTGGATGGAAAGTGGCGATCCCATTTCATGAATTCAAATTTTGAAATTTTCTAGTACTCATGACATTTTATTTTGTAGAAGACTACTCTTTTCTCTAGGTATCCCTTCCCAAGAAAATCATGATTGTTTGTTGTCCAGTGCCGTCATTTTGTTTATCAAAATCGAAAAACTGAAAAACTAACTACTTATGACCTTACCTTTTCTTTTTCTTATTGTAAATATTTTTCATCCTCTTATTAAACTAATCAGATCTAACTCTTTTTCTATTGCTACTCTCAAATATTTTAAAAAAATCTACTCTCTCTCTTTCTCTTTCAGAGTTCAAATCAATTCAAATCTATCAAAATGTTGTCTTCATCAACCTGACGCTTACGCTTTTCTGATGACAGAGAGCTGAAGGAGAACACTAACAAACAAATAAGATTTCGGCCCTTTATTCCTGGGGATGCTGATTTTCGAAATGATACCCATGCTAGTCTGTTTACCTAATTAAATGGGAAGAAATTTTTTTACGACTACCATGTTGATTTAGATTCACTCAAATCTATTATTATAGAGTTAGTGAATTTTTTAGGATCCAGAGTTGGACAAACACTTTTTCTTGTTCTAACATGCTGGTTATCATGAATTAGTCCCACTATTTTATGTCAATATTCAATCCTCCAAACTGAATAAGTTTGTAACCAAAGTTCTAGGCAGACAGATCACCATCGATCGTACCTCTTTCAACGTAATCTTTGACATCGACTCTTCAAGTCTATCAATTCAGTATGACAGTGGATGACCATCTGAGTTGAACACTACCTTGATGAAGCAAGGATAATTTTCTAAAAGTGTCACCAAGAAATCTTTCTTTTGAAATGCATGTCATTTCAAACATTGTCGGCTCTACTCTCCCGCACCATGTAAAAAAGATTTTTTTTTTTGATATTTTTCTTGATTACCAAGAATTGATTTGACTCGTATTCTCTCATCATCAATTGCATGATTAGTGTCAATACTGGATCGAAATTTATTTTATATAAAATGATGATTACTTGTATTCTTCATCACCGTGTTAACATCCTTAACTCTTCATTCTACTTACCATGAGCAGTTTCTTGACAAATTAGGGTATGTTTGTGATCGTGATAGAAATATTTGGGTAATGACTTCTCATACCGAGCCCTCAACAACTATATCCTCATTATTTGCATCCTCATCATCATTTACCTCATTTACATCCTTATCATCTGCTCCATATGCTTCATCTGATGAGTTGATCGAGATGGAGACAACATTGACCAACGTCTTTCAGCAGATTGAGTCTATTAAAATTTTACTCGTATCAGTTCAGACGTGAATACAAAGAATGAAGAGCGACAAAAGAAAAGAGTAAAGAGATGAATGGGTAAATAAGTGAGTTTGTGGGAGTGGACGTGGGGGCGATGTGAAAAATTCAAATGATATATATTTTTTTATTATTTTTTGATAAGTTTCAAAAAAAAGTTCATATGAATTTATGATAAAATTATTATGTTATAAATTATATTACTTTGCTTGATTTTTGTCTTTATTTTTGGTTGATGCAAAAAGGGGAGATTGTTTAAGTTGTATGTGAAAACATGTTCAGTAACTGGCGAAACTGCTTCTTATAGTTTCAATAATTGTTAAACATGTCTCAACAATTACTGAATCTATTTTCAGTTGCAACTTAAGAAATTGCTTAGACATATTCAGCAATTGCTGAATCTTAAGACAGAATCATATGATAATTTTTTTTAACTTACAATATAGGTATTTAAATACCATCAATTGCATTATTACATAATAAGATATCAAATTCATTATTAATACATAACAGTTTTTGAGAACCTTAAATAATAAGTGAAATTATTTAAGAAATTTATTTCTATGGAGTATTTCGCTCCGAGCATGTTGTTCTTTTATGTCCAACCATTTTACATATGAAATATTTATTTTTCGTTAGTGAAAATGATTCTCAGATTGATTTACAATTTTTTATCTGCCTTTTTTTCAACCTGTCTGACTTAATATACGGAGTATTTCTTTCTTGCTTATTCTTAAATATCATACGGATGTGAAATTCGTTTATTGTTATGAGTAGAAGCGTCACATGACAATGGTTGTGCAGTACCTGAAGTATTGCTGGCTACTTCAGAATTAGGAGTAGGAGCAGGACTAAGAGAATTTCATTCACCGATACTTTTTTTACTAAAATATCCGTGTCTTGAGACAATTTATGGTTATCTACCAACCTTTCAACCACTCATATCCTTAAATGGGCCTGACTTAATCTTGATATTTCAAATAAGCACGCAAATTTTATTCATTTTTTATTCTAAAAAGAGCAGCCTTTTGCTCTTCACCCCAACTATGGGGCATGTAGACGATGACAAGGTGTTTCAACCCACAATTTAGTTTACGATTGGTGATAATATTGTTGACAAATTCATCATATGTGACATTTCGATGCACAAACATCGTTATTGTCTATATCATTTTTGTGCCCTTTTAACGACAAATGATACGATTGTTGTACTCAACCCATTCACCATGACAGTCAATCCCTATCATTATTTTGTCTTCCATTGATAGTGTTAAAGTACCTCCTGAAAAAAAATCAATTGTGATTTTGTTTACAATTTATTGAGCAAAGTTTTTTCAGCAACTTCTGCATAAAATTCAACAGTTGTTGAAATATTTTTCTCAGCAGATTCAGTCACTGCTGAGATATGTTCAAACACTACTTAATACAACAATTGCAAAATATATAAAATCATATGCTTTCAAAAATTACTGAATTTGTTACTGAAGATAGATTAAGCAGTCGATATGAATTATACAGAAAAATCCTTTCTCACCATAAGAAGAATTATAATTGCAAAAAATTAATTAGCAATTGCTATTTGTTGCTTAAAATTGATTCAATAGTTTCTGAATAATTTCAACATTAGAAGCATAATTGCTTTCAACAATTACAGAAAAATCCTCAGAAATTGCAGAATTTGATGCTTAAAATTAATTCAGATTGATGAAAACGTTCACCAGAAAAAACATAATTGCTTTTAATAATTGCAGAAAAAACTTTCTAGGTAATTGTATTATCACTTCCTGCGATTACTGAAACAAATATAAGAAGTATATGGAACTATCCAATACCTGGAATCAGTACGTTCCCTTAAATTGAATTCTTAATGATTGTATGAGCTAACATTCATGTAAATTATTTTCTTGCTTTGTCTTTCTTTATCTCTTTTTTTTTTTTGGGGTAAGTTTGTGTGTCAATAAACTTTTCCACGGAGTTTCTGCGGGAGCCGATGGTCACAGATTGATGTAATGTGCGTGTGTTTCCATTCCGGGATACTTGCTTTCGTTGTATTAAATGTCCCTCTATATGTAGTCGCTACGTTTGCAATCTTATAATCCCTGGTTGATACTTTTATGATTTCAGATATGTATGTGTTACGAGCTTTTGTTAAAACAATAGCATTAGGACGGTTATATGTCTGAAGTATGGGTGCTTCGGGGACAATCTATCATCATTGCTGCTGCTGCTGCCTAGATGTTTTCCACCAAGCCTCGTTTTACCATATTTATATCATCATTGAGGTTGATGCTTTGCACTATTATGTTGCATTTCGTTAAAGCAGACGATTAACTTCCACCTTTCAGAGAGAAAATAAAATTAAGATGAATGAGCTTTTATATAAAGTGTTTCTGTTGAACTGCATTTCTGGCATGTATGTGACTTATGTCATTTAAGGGATAAATTTCATGCCAAGAATGCAAATTCGGAAATGGACTCAAGCTTCACTTTCGAGTGGCGTTATTGTGTGCATTACGTTAAGTATTTGATCTTTCTTTTACCAAGTGGTTGAAATGGTATTCATCTGTCCAGACAAACTATATTGGCAGGGAAGGTATGATAGACATTCAAAACATATGGAGAAATGTTTGCATTTTTAATCAGCTTATTTTTGTTGGAACAGTTATCTGATACATCTGCCTTTTCTTTCTTGAACTGTATACAGCAAGTTAATCGTCTTGAAATTACTCCGGATAAACGCTTCCTGGCTGCTGCTGGAAATCCTCAGATTCGATTATTTGACATCAACTCTAACAGTCCTCAGGCGGTAGGTCTTCAGTTTTTCCTTCCTCAATAGTTTCTTTTCTTAACCATTTTTTTTTGGCTACGTAGTGTTCTCCTCTGTTGTGGCTTTGACATAGTAGTTTGTATTAATTTTGGTTCCCCAAGTTAAAGAAGATTTTGTCATACTTTTGGCAGCTGAGGAGCTTTGATTCACACACTAATAATGTGATGGCGGTAGGGTTTCAGTGTGACGGAAATTGGATGTATTCTGGATCTGAAGATGGCACTGTAAAGATTTGGGATTTGAGGTATTGTAATCAAAGTCAGTTGTGTTACGATCTTTCGAACATCTGATCTTTCCTTTAAGTCAACTCTATCTTTGTATCTTTTGAATGAATAGGGCACCAGGTTGTCAGAGGGAATATGAAAGTCGGGCTGCTGTGAACACTGTAGTTTTGCATCCTAATCAGGTTCTGTACTTTGATATGTGAATTGTGTGAAGGTCACTCGGTATAGAGTTAACTTTTTTGACTGAATCGACAAACTCTGTGAGAACCTCAAAAAGAGCAGTGTTTTTAGTCACTTTTATCCTGTCTGGTTTTCTCTGCAAATTTTATGTCCGTTTTTCAATTTCTTTATCGCATTCATATCCATAATAGCAAATCTATGAGATTTTGGCTGAACAAAAGAAACATCTTGAATGAGCTATTCGGACTGGGATCCATCAGAAATGATGGAGCTATGCTAAAGAAAGTAGAGATAGCATTGGCATAAATAGTGATGCTATTTTACATTTTTACTGCTACTTCATCTTTGTGTTCCATACATTCTGATAATTTAGTATAGAACACTCTCTCAGCTATGCTTCCTGTTAATTACTTAGTAGAATTCAAGAGGTGTTAAGTTTTAGTATGTCTAATTAAGAATGTAGTGTGTAGTTCTTAGAACATTATCAATAAACAATCAACTACATCTCAATCTAAACATAGTTGGGTCTGCTATATGGTTTGTCAATATCTATTCTGCTCTGAAGGTCCAGTTGGTCCAGTTCAATCCAATAGTAATCAATTTATATTTTATAAAAATTAGAGTTCAGTAGAACTAAATGCTTTAAAAATTCACCCTTATCCATATTCTGACATACAGGTACCTATTATCCATATTCTGCTTATTTTAGAAAAACATTTTGTCAAGACAACTTATCAAAAAAAGTGCTTTTTGGAGAAAAACAGTTTGTGTTTGGCCAATTCATTTGAAAAGTGCTGAATGAGAAAATAAGTTTCCTATTTTCATAGGAATCAATGGGAGTATTTCAAATGTGACTTGTGTGGTTTGCTTGCAGCCGCCTTCAATCGTTCCCCATTCTTCTAAGAAATAATAAAAGCAGGGCAATAATCTGTTCGTTCATAGACACACCGACTGGATCATCCCCAGACCTTTCAGTATTTAATAAGAAAATTGTGTTTGGCCAATCTTTTCAAAAATTATCTTTGAGTGCTAAATTATGGAAAAAGGCAAGTGTCGAGGTTCATCTTACAGTCAGATGAAATGTTTTCTTATCCTCAAAACATCTCCTACTCCTTTCAAGCCAAACAGCCCACGTGATGCAAACATGAATGGTCCTCCAGATCTGTTTTAGCTCATTTCCAACTGCCTGTCCAAGCAAGCACAGTAGTAAATGCTTCACATCTTTATGGATCACCCATTGCATTACAGAGATGTTTTGAAACAGCATCCATAGTCTGCCAAGGAGCAGTAAGGTTTCTTAGCAATAACAGAAATTTTATTATAACTCTACAAGGTATACGGTGCAAATTGGTTATCTGTTATCCTTGTAGCGTTAGTTGGTTTATATTCTTATTGATTTCTGGGTGTTTCATCACATGAGTCGTAAATTGTCTTCATTGTTCTTATATATCATAATCGAGGTACTCTTTCTCCACTTTTGACATCTTTCTAGTCGTTAATATAACAATTTAATTGTATGATTAGTTATACTACTCCTATCTCTTGAGATCATTGGAACCTCAATAGGAACACCATTTGGACCATACATACTTATAATCCTCATATTTTTATTGGGTAAAAGTGGCCTTGTAGATTGCTGGTTTTGAACTTTTGACTCCCTTTCTCCATAGGCAAAACTTTAAATTCCAATACGTTTTAACTTTTTATCTTGAAGATTGTCCATGGGGCAAAGCAGGGTCAAATGCTCAAGAGCACCCATGTCCGTGGTCATTGGGTGTAAATTCCTGATTTTTACTGGCATTCTTTATTTCAGCAGACTTAATTCTTCAAAATCTCTATATGAAAGTAAGAAAAAGCTTTTCTTTCTTTACTTCGATATTTCCAATTTATTTGTTTGTGCCTCACCAGAATACGTTTTTGATTGATCCATCCTTTCCTTTCAATGAAATGGGCTTGAGCTTCTGTTTGTTGTATTTCACGGATCTCATTCATCCATACGGTTTGCAGACTGAGTTGATATCCGGCGACCAAAATGGCAATATCCGTGTGTGGGATTTGAGAGCAAATTCATGTAGCTGTGAGTTGGTATGTAGTATAGTTTTCATTAGTTCATATTTTTTGTGGTCTTTTGGATTATGGTCACTAGGAATCGTAATGATGGTTGGAGGAGTCCCTCATGAGTGAATCTTAGGGTGATTCTGGAAGCTATACCATTATCTCATTATAAAAGAAATGAATTCTTTTTGAAGATTCAATTATTTCAATTAGATGGTGAGCTTGTTAAACATAAAATGATCATGCCTCTTATATATGTTGGTGTTGATTATCAATTTCATTCAAAAGGAAATGTTTTTTCTTTTTATAATGTTATAAGTAGGGCACGATAAAGGGTATTTAGTAGTCCCTGTCTTTTGCTGTGCATGTTTAATTTGAAGCACACAAATTGGTATTTATCAGTATATTTGAAAACTTAGGTACCGGAGGTGGATACAGCTGTTCGATCATTGACTATAATGTGGGATGGAAGCTTAATTGTTGCTGCAAATAATTGTGGAACATGTTATGTCTGGCGTTTATTACGTGGCACTGAGGTAATCAGTGGCACGGAACAGCAAACAAAATTGAAACAGGCATATTTTAGTTATTTTAGTTTCTTTTCTTTTAAATATAGTAAATGTAGAACCTCTCACTGAGTTGTCTTATCAATTCTTCCTATAGCTGTCTTTCCTACTTTGAACTAGATCATTCAGTTTGATTGAACTCAAACCGAATATCATCCCTATGTGCGAACATCCTCATGAATCCTTTGCTACGGCTGAGACTGAATCTTATTAAAACTTAGTTCATATAAAATGCAGACAATGACCAACTTTGAGCCTCTACATAAGTTACAGGCTCATGATGGTTATATCCTCAAATGCCTTCTTTCGCCTGAATTATGCGAACCTCACAGGTGAGTTTTTCCTAATTCCTCGTGTTTTGCTTCTAAGTTTCTAGTCTCTTATCGGTTAGTTGTTCAAGTAAATACTATTTTGCATCCTAATGTGCTTGGTCACTTTCCGTATTAATATGCTTTAACAATTCTTAGTTCATTTCAAAATTGTAATTTATAGGTATCTGGCCACTGCATCTTCTGATCATACTGCCAAGATTTGGAATGTGGATGGGTTTACCTTGGAGAAAACTCTGATAGGTATCAAATTCCCAAATTGCCGGTATCTTTTTACTTTTCTTGCTCCCTTTCCTGACAGCTTCTTTGATATTCTTCTCCACATGTAATATTCATTAAATTTTGGTGTATTTTCCAGGACATGAACGCTGGGTTTGGGACTGTGTATTCTCTGTGGACGGTGCTTTTCTCATCACAGGTACATACTTGAATTGTTGTGAACAGTACAACATTTCTTATATTTCCTCCTGGCTATAGTTCATGAACAAGCATCTTTGGTGCATTGAGAGTACTTATTCTGTATAGAGTCATATGAGTTGTATTTTTGGTTTTTACCATGGGTAGTAAATAAGTGTTGGGGAGAGGTTTACTGTTCGTCATTCCACAAGTGAAAAAACAGAACTGAGGCTTTTGTTGCTCCCACACTCAAGTGTACGGAGTTGTCAACTAATAAAGTGACTAAGCGAGTCAGATATCGATTCCATGGGGACTTGGTTTTACGGTTTATCAAGTTCAACTATTATTGATTAATCATGCAAGTGTTTTCACCACAGGTTAACCATGCAAGTGTTTTCACCACAAGTTTTTGTTTTTGCTTTATGAACCTACTGGAGAAAATAAACTAATTAATTTTTCAACTTTATACTAGCTACTGTTGAGATGTAAGGATTTAACACAAGATGATATTCCAGGGTTATGGATTTGTTAGTAATCATGTTGAGTAATTACCTGATTTTCTATAGAGTTGGTTAACAAAAACTATTGTGACTAGCCTTTCTTGAGCTGTGTAGCACTCCAATTAATGCCCTTGCTTCCACGCATACTTCTCATGATTAGGAATGTAAAACAAAGACGCATACAATTCGGAGAATCAATCCCCTATGTCGGGCAGAGATCATGCTCTTCTTAATCCTATTGCATACCTTAGGATACCATTCTCTAGTCACCCCTACGGGTCTTAAATATATCCTATTGGTAGCTACGCAATAGTAAGTAAACAGCCACATGAGCTGTAGTACGACGATAGATAGGTAACAAGTCTATTCAAATTCATACAACAATATTCGTGCTATTACCATAAACCTAGAACAAGAGTATTAGCCGCTCTTGTTCAAGAAACAATCATAAGATAGTTATTATGCATACAAATGTCTATGAAAGATGAAAAGAAGTTACAATCAAAAGATTCCGCGGCTCAAATCTGCTCCAAGTGCAAAATTCTCAAACTAACATCCAGCCGCTTCAAAAACGACCTAAGATTCTATTTATAGAGGTGGAAAGATTTTCAGGAAAACTTCTTCCAGTCAAAATCAAACTCTACTAAAGGTAGACCTCATACCATCTTTCACCGCGTCGCCCCGGCCATCGCGGTAAATCTTACCGATTGGGCACCGAAATACACTATCATAATGTCTTATGCCTTAGCCAAATCATGTTGATGCATTCTATCTACGAAAGCACATCAGCCATTGCAGTGACTTTTACCGCTCTGGGCGGAAAATGCTTGATCACCTCATGTTTCACCATTGTGCGCTGTCCATTGCGGTGGATTTTATTGTGTTGAGCACCGCATCACGGTGACTTCTCTTTCTATGAGATTAGACCTTTTCTTGAATAATTATTGTATTACTCGGCGGGCTGACCATCATAGAGGATTTTACCACGTCGATCATCATGTCATGGTTACTTTTGCTTTGAGGATTAGCCAAAATATTTGAGGTTCTTCATCAGTTGCATTATGTTGCGTCCCTCGACGCATCAAACAGCATCGCTCGGCGACGCTGCACTTTCTTCGTGCTTGGGCAATTTCCTTCGTTTTCCTTCCATTCCTCCTCAAATTTGCCCCAAATCACTATATTTGCAACAATAACCCAAATTAGTCACTTGTATCATAATCAACACTAATTAAGTGTATTTGTCACTAAGTCATGCAAAACAAGGTACAAATAGGATAGATTAGTGTGAATGGACAGATGTGTAAATACAACTAGCGTCACCACCCCATACTTGAACCTTTGTTCGTTCCCAATAAAGGAGTGTGTTTCATACGAATACCTTTTAAGGCTTTTAATGGGGTATTCAAAATCAGAACGTGCATTATTTTCCCATCAAACCATATCAACTACCCCTTGGTAACAACTTAGCCTCTAAAATTGACTCACATATCAACAATTTAGGAACATGGTAGTTCAACAAATGAACTAAACATGTCACTAATCTTTATCCATCATGTGCCCTCAGTATCATCAAAAAAGCTACCCTGCATATGACAACAAAGAAAAAGGTATAAATAAAGAAGAATTCCGCTCACTCTCAATAATAAAATTCACATGTACATGCAATGACCCATACACTTGTTCTTAGTGATATTTCATTAACCTTAGTGCAACAGATGTAGAATAAAGTAGGACTTTTCATGATTGTACTGTAGACTAGGGGATGACTAGGAATTATTTGTCCAAAATAGTAATTTGCACTTTCCTAAGCAGTTTTAGCACACCAAAATTTTCACTTTTTCCACGTATTCTTTAGTTCACCATTTATTCTTTGCCATTATGTCTCCATTCTCTTTTAACTTTTAAGCACACTTTTACAGGTGCTAAAAAGAAGTGTTGTTTTGCAATTATTTTCTCATTTTGCTTACTTATCCTAACATCCTATTTTTCATTACTTTCTTGTGCACTCTTATATTTCTTCCTTATTTTCCTTTCAAAGCTACCATCTTTTCTTTCCAACTTCCTTTAAGTGGTCGACACTTTCAAATAAAGTGCCGTAGGGACTGTGGGTTCAACATTATGTCTAATATGAACAAAAGGGATAGGCTTATCATGCGGATAACAAAGAATAGGCTAAAGTTCGATGAGGCTAAGTAGGAATAACATCACAAGGTAGGTAAAGAGATGTGTAAACAATGAAATGCTTATACCATCTTCTAAAACTTCACACCTTGTTTCACTTTATGTACACATCGAGCAAGTTCAGTCATTAAAATGATAAGTGGAATGTTACGAAAACCTCACTCCCTCGTGACACATGGACTCAAGATGGAACAATGATGACCCTCTATCTAAGCATACAATACGCGGTTTCAATACAAACAT
>JBDJHY010000078.1:7847186-7861243 GCA_039654485.1 Withania somnifera
TCGATTCCGAACGCGTGTACTACTATTTTACTCTCGAGTTCTACTATTTCAAAACTGAAACTTCAAAACAGGGAAACTGAGATAATAGGCAAACGAGCCACCAGGGCACCGAGCTACTGGTTCCAGCAAGTCATAAACGACTTGGGCAACTACCAAACAACTCTAAGTACAGGAAAAGACGGAATGCAAGGAAATGACCGAGCTGGTCATTACAGCCACTTTGGTTTTCAAAATGATTCTCCATGGCCACTCTATCTCCTGTGAACTTGTTGCTGTCAGTGCTTTTTATGCTAACCTGACAGTTGAAGATCCCTTTACTATCCACCTTCCATGCCAAGCTATCGCGCTCTTCTGTTAAGCTAAGGTTTTGGGGAACTATCTCCTTGAAGGCAGCTATGGTGGTCGTTTCCCAATCATTCATGTTCCTTCTAAGATGTAGGTTCCATCCTTGCGCTGTCTATTAGTCTGCTGCAGTAGCATCCTGAAATTGCCAGCTGTAAAGCTCCGAAAAAGCCTGCTTCAAATTCCATTGCCCACGCCATTTATCGTTCCAAACGCCATCTTCTCACCATTTCCAACCTTGCAACTTCCTACCAGAGGTTAGTTGCCATAGGTTCCTGATGAACCTCCATATACTGCAATTGTATGGACTGATCACCTCTTCCATCATTCATTTGTCCTGCATGTCATATTTTTCTGTAATTACCTCTTACTATAGAGCTTCTTCTGGGGATGCAAACTTCCATAACCACTTCATCACTAGGCTCTTAGTCTGGATGCTCAGATCTCAATGTTGAAACCACCTCCTCTCTTGCTTACCAGTAGCTCCTCCATTTTACTAGATGATATTTCTCATCTTCACTACCTTCCCACAGAAAATTTCTCTTGACAACATCTAGTTTTGTAGTCACACCTGGGATAGGGAACACCGACATCATATAGGAAGGGAGAGAATCCAGCACACTATTGACCAAAGTCCATCTACCTCCTGAGGATAGGTGTTGAGTTTTTCAGTTTGTCAACGTTCTTTCACATTTTTCTATTACTCCATTCCAAATTTCTTTGGATTTGCTCTTTGCCCCAAAGGCATCCCTGTTATATTATGGGAAGTTCTCCACATTCCCTCCTAGCTTTTCTGCCAAATCTTCAATTGGGGACTGTATTAACTGGGTAAATGAAACTTTTACTCCAGTTAATATCCAATCCAGAAACTGCTTCAAAGATGTTAAAGTGGACTCTTAATATCAACATTTGTCTTTTATGGTCCCACAAAACACTAGAGTATCATTTGCATAATACAGATGGGTTATCTCTAAGTTGTTTCCTATACTGTCCCCCACCTGGAATCTGCTAATCCACCCTCTTCTGTATGGACTGTTCAAACCCTCTATAGCCAGGATGAAAAGGAAAGGGGATAGTGGACCCCTTGTCTCAGTCCCTTGTAGGAAGAGAAGAAATAACATGGAAGACTTTACTGTGCGAATGCATTGTCTGATCCACCTCAGCCAAGCAAAATCCCATCCACTGTAGCATATTCATTAAGAAACCTAGTTCAGGTGATCATATGCTTTCTGGATATCCAGTTTGCATAGTATCCCTGCCTTTTTATCCTTTTATCTTGAGCCCACACACTCATTTGCCACTAAGACTGCATCTATGATTTGTCTGTTCTTGATGAAGGCCATCTGCTGCTATCCACCAATTTATGCATCACTCTTTTCATCGTTTCTGTTAATAATTTAGTGAAGATTTTTTACACTCCCCCCACTAGGCTTGTAGGTCTAAAATCATTTAGCTCCATTGCTCGAACCTTTTTAGGGATTAGAGCCACAAAAGTTGCATTTTTGCTTCTCTCAAACACTTCTTCTTCATAGAAAGCCCTAACAACTGCCACAACATTAGTACTAATGATATTCCAGCAATAACTAAAAAAGGCCATGTGAATCAATCAGGTCTTGGTGCCTTGTCCCCAACACAATCCCCCACACTGCTTATAACCCCTTCCCAAAACCTTTGTCCCACATTATGACTATCCTTCCCTAGTCCCTCTAGCTCCCAACTGTACATAGTCAACCCATCTATTCCCCGTTACTTTCTAATCAAGTTTGTGATTTCCCCCTTCAATTTTGTCTCTCAGAGGCAAACTACATCCATTTTCAGGTCCTCATCATGTTTCTAGTCATACTTCTTTTCCTCCTGCAATTCATCCCCCTTTTATTCCAGGGTATGATGTTTAAATTCATTGATCCATGATGGTCCCCCCCTCTACTCCTAGTACCATTGCTCATGAACTTTGAGTCCAATTGTAGGCTCTTCAGTCCCTGCAGACCTTTTCTTTTCCCAGAATTCTGTACTTTCTGTTTTCCCCTATTTCCTTGTTTGTTGTTTTCTATCTTCAACAGTAGCTCCTTTGCTTTCTTCACACCCTTTGAAGTCTACCCCAAATTCTGAACTTAATTGATTATATGCTGCTGTATCTATTCTGAGATGTTCAATCCGGAATTTTCTTCTTCTTTTGGGAATTCGATTCCCAGTGGAGTTGCCTGTTCCATTGTAAAGCTTTGAGTTTCTTCTATCTGATGATTTGCGATCACAATTTCCTTCTGCTCCCCCACTTCTCCTGATTTTTCATTTGATATCTCCATTAGATTACTCACCAATTGTATCTCGTCTCCGTTTCTCCTCCATTGGACTAGAGTTTTTGTTACAACTTTTCGATAGAGTTAGCGGAAATTTTGATATTACCAATGTCAAAAGTTTGGGCCACTTCAATATATTTGCTTCCTTCACTGGCTTTTGGAGCCATAAATGGGCCCAATTTTTCCTTCTGGCCTAAATCCTTTGGCTTTTCTCTTTATCTGCTGGCTATTTAACATTTGGTCCCACCCTCGCATGTGAGTCTTCGCATGAGGTATCCACGTGTCCCTCTACATGTTTCACCAACAAAGATTTAAAATTCTTGTGTCCAACTTGTTTTCGGATATTATCCACTATATATTTATCCCTTTCCTCTCTCTTCTTCTCCGAAATTCTCACGGCAGCCGGTGCTTGATACAACACCAGTATGGTGTATGTGAATCCCTCACTAGTCACCTCTACTTGCTTGGGGATGAGATTGCTGTCCCCTCTGGCCTTTATTCTCTCCCAGTCAAGATGATTCTTTAGAGAGGTCTCCTCCACCTCGATGAAACCTCCAAAAAGATTCCCGATCTCCTCGAAACCCCCCTGGGACCAGAGATTCATGGGTAGACCAAGAAGCCTGACCATACTTGATTTCCACCAGCCAGCATCGGGTGGTTGGCTTCCACGAATCAAGATCTAATTTCATCTCCTTCCAGATCCATTGGCCAGTTAGAACATGCTTTTCCAGTTTCCTTATCTGAAGTTCGAACAAGAAAAGGCCATCATCCATAGCGCTTTTATCTCTATCACTGATTTCCAGGAATTGCAGGTCCATCTCGTGACATCATTCAAGCTGGGAACTTCTTGTCCTTTGCTTTGAAGTTGTAACTGGTGTTCCCCTCATAATTTTGTTGCTGTTTGTTTTGCTTTGTATATTCGCCTTCTCTGTTACCTCTGTTATCCATCTGCTGCTATTAAAGTTGTCTTTATATGTCTTCCCATGTTGTACTTTGTCATTTATTTCTTTCCCCTGTAGTATGTCAGGTTCATAAATGAACCCATGCTATCTTGTCTGCAATATTTCTCCCAACACCCTTTGTTAGTCTATTCAGGAGTTATTATGACAGATTTGTTCTGTTCTTGTGTGGCTATGAAGCTAGTGTATCTCCCACTCTCGTCATATTTAAGAATGAAATATAATTCAGCGAAGTGGTCTTCATGTTCCACCTCTTTGTCCTCTCCTTACTTTTGAATCTGCAATAAATATGGCTACCAAGTATCTCAGGACTTATCTTGACTTTCCTCAGTTGGTATTGGCTGCGTCCCACTGATTCGAACGACGTGTCTGATCCATTCTTAACTTTGGTGATATTGTGGGACTTAAAACCTGTGTTATAATAGTATATGCTCTCATCCCTGTTTGATGTGCTCCGGCTAGGTTGCCAGGAGACACCCATCTGAAACCTAACTTAAAAAGGTGTTTTTGTTTAAAACTGATAGACCTCGGTTAATGTACCTGAGAGAATTCTTACAAGCACCTCTTCTTACAATTTCTATTCTACATAAGTTAGTCCAGAGACACCTTGTAGTTCTGAATGTCCACCAAAACTCTTGGTAAAGAGAGCTTTGGAGACATCAAAAGATATCTGAAACCTAGTCCCTGTTCCTCCCTAGGTAGACATAGCTTTAACCAAGAAGACCAGTGCCTACTTCTCCATTCTTCATATTGCTCCAAAAAAATCTGGTAAAAACTGTGTCAAGTTCCTGGATAGTATATGTAGTAGGTGAAACATCAAATAAAAGTTATATAAGCATTCTCTGCTACCATTATTGATGAGTACAGCCTTCCTTCCATATGACATCAACTATACTTTCCAGTTCTGCTATCTGTCTTTTACCTTCTGGATGACATCATTGTGGAAAGCCTTCCTCTTTCTTGAATGGAAAATAGTACAGCCCAAATATTTGAAAGGGAAGCTACTTCTTTCTTATCTGCACCACCTCCTGTATCAAATTAGCTACTGTTTTGCTGAGTATGAGCTCTTTTCCTTGTTTATATGTTGTCCTGAAATTGTCTCATAATCATGTAAAATTGCCATAGTCATCTCCAAAAATTTTCTATTTGCCGAGGCAAATGTACTGCATAAGCCAAATGATTAATATTAGCACCCACTTAGGCATTTCATATCTTTTATATAGCCCATAGTCAACAGTTCACCGAGAGCCCTTAAGAGAACTTCTGAAGTGAGATAACTAAGGCAGGGGGATATGGGAGTTGAATGGAAGAAACCATGACTCTGCCCATTTAACAATATTAACCTCCGGATTATGTCAATAAAAACTTCTGAAAAACCCATAGCGTTGAGCACCACGCCGTGGTGACTTACCTCTTTTTCTGGAGTTAGATTTTCTCTCGGATCATTGTTGTTCCACTGCAGTGCTCTGATCATTGCAGTGGATTTTACCGCGTTAATCACCCTGTCGTGGTGACTTCTGCTTCCAATACTTGGCCAAAAATTCTGAGGTTCTTTATTTGCTGCACCGTGTTGCATTCTCCAGTCACCGCATGGCACCACGGCGGGTCGACTCTGCACTTTCTCCATCCTAAGTCAATTTCTCTCGTTTTCCCTTCTATTCTTGCACAAATTTGCCTAAAATCACCTTGCAAAAATAACCCAAATTAGTCAACTGTGTCATAAAAAACAAGTTAGGTCTAACTGTCACTAATTCAAGCAAAACAAGGTGCAAATATATTTAGAATTGTGCGAAAAGATGCGTAAATACACCTAACATTAGTTGTCATTAGTGTGAGTGAAATGCTATGGAGCTGGTCAGTGATTTTTTTGTTCCTTCTATGTGCCAGCTAATTCAAAGTTTGAAGCTTGAAACTAGTAAATGTGGTATAGGTTGTCAGAGTGAATCCAATCTGCTATTTATTTGAGAAAAGATCATAATTGATTGGGAAGAGATTTGGGTTGGTTCTTATATCAGCCGTCTGAACTTGGAGATTCTGATGATTTAGAACCTTTTAGATCTGTTTTTATGCCCAAAGACCTTTTCAAATTAGACTGATATGCTTATGTGCTTTTCAGTGTTGCCAAAAGAATTTTATCTTTAAAAAAAAATGTTGCCAAAAGAATTTCAAAGTCAAATGCCTTGGATGATTTAGGGCTAATTGTATATTATGATTAGGACATCCGAGTCTAAACACACATCTGAGTATTAAGATGTGCATTAAGTTTAGATGTTTTGAAACTGATTTTGCATCTGAATATTAAGATCTGAAAACTAAATAATTAAGATTGTTTGTTTTTTCAACAACTGATTATATAAAACTTGTCTTATTCAAACATTAATAAATATAAAACTCAATCAAATACTATGTCACCAAAATATTCTTAGAATTGGTTGTGGTGATTGGTGGCGGTGGGGATGGGGTTGTCTAATGATGGTATTGTGATTTGTAGTTAATATATGATGCTGGTTGGCTATAGTAGTTGATGGTGGCAGTTGATTTTAGTGATGTACAGTAGTGGTGGTGGTGATAGTTGATAATAATAGGCGGCAATTACAATTCGTAATGGTGGGGATAATGGTATCTGTGGATGAACGAAATTGGTGAATTGCCTCCATAGAAATCCTTAAATAAATATCTCAATGATAATAAGACTGTTATATATTTTAATCATTCAGATCTATTTGGACCCATTAAGTGGTTGTAAAACATAAATGCACTTAGTGGTTAAGATTTGAATTAAGACCTGAACATAATAACTGAAATCTGAATGATTTAATTCATTAAGTGCAAACAAATGTAGCCTCAGGCTGGTGTCCATATCAGCTTCAAGTTTTAGTAGTTGGTCTCTGAAGTATTTGGCTTTTCAATTTCGCTCTAACATCAAACCAAAACACTCCCTTTGCAGCATCTTCTGATACAACAGCAAGATTATGGTCAGCATCTACTGGCAAAGATATCAAAGTTTAACAGGGACATCATAAGGCAACAGTATGTTGTGCTCTACATGACGGACCTGAACTGTCCAGCTGAACTTGGAGCATTCATCTCACATTTGGAGGAATTGCTTGAGAACTCTCTGAGGGTACCAGCTTAGTGGTAGGACCCCACAGCGTGTGATGTGTTGGTCTGATGCTGTGCACGTGTTCGAGCCTTGCATACAAACAACCACCACCACCCATACTAAAGCTTGATATAAGTGGAGAAGGTAAATGATTGGACTGATTATCCACTGAAATCGTGCCAGCTGGCCCTCAAGGATTTCCTGGTTATAAAAAATATGCTTATATGTAATTTTGACGTCAGTGTAGTACAGGACATTCAGTTTATCCTGTTCTCTAGGCATTTGTGTACAGGAGTTGCATTCTTCCATTAACTTCCATGATTTCATGGAACCCATTGATATTGAATTCTTAAACGTGTCCTGATCTCTTTGGTAAAGAGTGTAGCATTTAAAAAATCATGATGCAAGATTGAATTGAACGCTCCCTGTTAGGATGGAAATGGACTCAAAAACTCAAACTATGATTGAAGGTACTGAGGGTAATGGAATATATAATAACAAAAGGACACTAAAAATATGGTTAATTGGAACATTTTATAGACTGACGCACGTTTGTTTGCTGCGGATAACTGTTACTCCAACTCCTATAATGTTGATGGCATCAATTTTACTTTTATGTTTTCTGGGGGGTAGGGGGGTCAAGAGGATATAAAAAAATAGAACAGATATTTGCAAACGTACAATGGAATCTCCCGCTTCTATATTTACATCAGTGCATGAGATATTTCTACTACATGTGCATAGCTTTCTAGTACCACATAATGTATCTGGATGAGGGCAAAACATATTATACTGGTGTATAACACTAGGTATCCCGTGTTGTGTTCTTGAGTTGCAAAACTTTGTCCAGTAACTTTGCGGATGAAAGAATTTCCATTCTTGTCAAGGCTATATAGAGTAAGAACATCTACTGGTGGCTGATCAAAAAGTTGCAGATGTAATTCAACTTGCAGGACTGCTTCCATTCTTTGCGAGTTTATCAACTCCACTATTTTGTTACCTGTAGACGTGTTTGGTTGGTACATGAAGTACTTGCAGTCATTTTAACTATGGAAAAAGAGCTCAGAAGTAGTAGTTACTTTCACTTATGATGTTAAAAGATATTGTTGCCCTTCATTTGAAATATTTTCATTATCTTCTTTTAGAATAACTGATGACAAAATAATTTTACCATAGAAGTAAGAGAGTACAATAGTTTGAAGTCAAGAAACTGCAATGCGTATTTTTATTTGACTCTTGATATCTAAATTGGTATCTTTTGAGCTTGTGAAGCAAATATAGAAGAAAAGAAAATAAAGCATCTTAGATCGGCATTTTCCAATTGTTTCTGAAAAAAAATTATCTTTACCAGTCATAATGAGATTAAAACACCATGTGAAGCTTCGACTAGCAGTATACCATTTAGACAATGTGACCCATCCGCGCTGGTTTAGGGAAGGAATAGTAAGAATGGAAGTCGGTTGGCTGCTTAATTTTGAAGGTTAGGATAGATGTGTTGAGGCATTTGATACTCATATGTTGGTTTTTCATACTATCCTCGTGAAAGTAGTTTCTTTATTCTTTCTTCATTTACCATGCAAAAGCTTTTCTTTAGTTGCAGTATTTGTATTTCACCAATTTATTTTTGTACATTTTGGACAACGGACAAGCATATATTTTGAACATTTAAACAACTGACTTACCTTGTTTACTTTCCATTCAAGCTGGTCTTTTTTCCCGTTATAGGAGGTACTTAGAAATTACAATTCTATTTCTTTCCTTTTTTTTTTCCGGTTAAGGAAGATTGTAGTAAATAGAAGAACACAACTACGAGGGAGCATGTGTATGAGACACTATATATATTACTCCCTACCTACTTCTGTTATTTTAGAAACTACACAAACAAAACGATTTGTTAGTAGATCAAGTCCTACGAGTACACGTGTTGTCTCTACCCAACATTGAGTCTTTATATGTAGTTGCTGAGGTCTATAGGGCTAATGTCGATGAAATTTCCTGCAAAACATCCAAAATTTGTGGTGGAGGATGCCAAAAAGAAGTGGTTGTTCTGTGAACATTAGTTAGAGCTGCTTGAGTTGCTAATTTATCTACTAGTTGATTTTGTTAGAGATGATTTCTCATCAGTTTATCTATGGATTAGGTACTTGCAGTCATCCAGTATAGGGATGTTCGTGGCATCCAAATTACTGAGAAGGTCAGCAACCGATTATTCATCGATACTGACTTGCAGAGGTTTCATATTGTGCCAAAGATGCTCTCTGCAGCATATTGTAACTTAGACTGTAAAAGCAGTTTCACGCGAGACTGTAGCTCAGAATTCAAGAACTCTAGAGACTCCACCAATGCCGCCAGATTTTGCTTGAGTTTAATGCTACATCAGTATTCAATATCAAATAATTATTGTAGGGGGTTTCCATTTGTATAGCTTGGGTACATATGGCATTTCTCTCTGTGTCGCACTGCTCTATACCAAAATTACATGGCATTCTGATAGATGATTTCTAGCTGACTCGATCAACTGTAAAGGGTTCACCTTCGAAAATGAACTTGTTTCTAGATTTTTAAAGTAATCAGAGAGCATAGGATTTGCTTGCTTGGATGGAGTTTGGTGCTATTACTATTGAGCATTCTAGACAACCAGATACTATGTTCACTGGAGGACTGATTTAGAATGGTAGATGACCAAGTGAGTCCCATATAGGTGTCACCTAACTGCATAATAGAAAGAGATGCTTGATAGTTTCCTTATGGTTTTAGTTGCATAACTTACAAGCTAAAGAGGTTGAGATATTCAAGAAGTGGAGATAGCTGGCAGTTTGAATCCAACAATGGCTACATCAGAGAAAAACTTTGATCTTTGAATGGATATCTTGGCACCATAGCCAACTGTAAAAGTTGGTGCTTGTTGAAGTTAGACCCCGACCAATTCTCAGAAGTGATCACATATTGACGCATGTATATGATGCTTAAAAGGGATAAGAATGTGTCAACAAGGAACCATAAGCTCAACAGGTACTAAGTATTTTGAGATTGATAATCAAAGACGCGTATGAGTCATATCTGGTTGATGAAAAAGGGCCATGGATAAACTTCCTGATAGTGAAATTAGGTTGAATCCATGGACCATTCCGAAAGTTAATATACCTGTGGATGGTTTCTAGAGCGAATCTCTTGACGGTTGTTCCATCCTAGTAAAATATTTTTTCAAACTCCGGAAAGGATAAATTTAAGTCTCATTTGTTTGCATTTAATAGGCATCTGAATTTGAATGATTCAGACTTTAACCCATTAATTGCATTTTTTTTCCTTTTTAAAAAATCTATTAATAGGACCGAATACATTTGATTGAATCAAATCTATGAAGGAGTCTTAACACTATTTAGACCTTAAAATACACACTTTATTTCTCTTTTTTATCATAACCATCACTAACTCCATTAAAATAAGTTAAAAAAATCATTCAAATACAAGAATTTTTTTGGACTAAAATCTATCTATAATCATTATTTGAGCAAGATATCCTCTTCTTCGTCGAAGCTATCCATTTTAACGGAGTTTCAAATAGTTTAATTCTCGCTTTCGTTGTAGATTTGTTTGTTTGAGTTTTAAATTTGTTGGCCAAAGTTTCAGATCTTCATTTTTTTATGAGAGGAATTTTGGATTTCAAATTAATTTTAGAAAGATGCATATTTTTATTTCTCTCTCAAACTCAACTCTTAATTTTCCTTTCTCAAAGTAATTTCATGCTTCCTCATCTCTTTCAACTATAAATGGACCCGTTCAATTTTTTTCTCTTAAATTAATAAAGATTCTGATCGATCGGATATAGTGGTAATTTCAGTTGTAAAATAAGATTTAAAAGAATTTCTTGTTTTGAGAAGATCAATGACAAAAATAGGAGGCATTAGTTAAAAATATTGAATTTGAATGGTGAAACAAAGACTTTATTTGGAGTATTTTTTGAGGTAGCAACAGCATTAACGAAGCAATTCTCTAATGACTATAATTATTTAATTTTCCTTCATCGTTTTGTATCTTTCGAGTTTCCGACTATATTGCAATTGCAATTAGTTTACTTTGTGAAGTGATCATTGAATGGATGAACAATCTTTGTTGCTTAAATTTTATGGGTTCTCGATTTCTTATAGTGGTGAATATTTGTGAGTCAAATATTGATTTTTGTATTTCTCAAGCATCCATTGTATTCTATTCAACAATTAAACAGAAATAGTAATTTTTTAAATTTTTTTCTAATGTTTCTTGATATAATATTTAATTATTTTTATTTAAATTATATATTATTATGTTTAACTATTAAAAAATTATATACGTTAATAAGTTGAAAAAACAAACAGACTTATTTATTCAGTGTTCAAATCTAAAGATGACATCTTAATATTAATAAAAAAAATGCAGCCTTACTATGTGAAGCCCAAGCAACATATCGATTAATTATAATACATGCCCATAATTGTGTGTTATTATTAAATGTGTAACCAATCGTTCAATCATTTTGAGTATTAGCTATTTTCCTTAATGACCCTTCTCATAGGTATAAAATATGAATTATGACTTGTATGGACGAGTGACACAGTTCTTGAGACAATCAAATACGTATTGAAGAAGAAAACTAAAAGCTAGACTTTTAAGAAACGGAATAAAATAAGGATTGACCAAAATTAATATCTGAGATAAAAAAACTCGACATTAAGGTATGAAGTTCATAGAGGTTGGAATGGTGATTTAGGACTCTGATGGATGGTTCGAACGGGTCCCAAGGTGCTCATAAGTGTTTCAGAGCTTGAATTCTATACTAGTTAAATTAAGAAGCTAGAATTAATCGTTGTTAAATACGTGCTGAGATGAATCCTAGTTAGTGGTATGAGTATTCCAACATGTTCATAGGGGTATTTCAGGAGTAATTTGCATATTACAAATCATCACAAATTTAAGTTATTAATTTGCATCGCCAAGGGATTAGGTGAATTTCGGGTACCAAAATGGACTTAGGAAGGCACCACATTTTCTACTACCTATTGATAGTCTTTTACTTTCATGGTCATGAGAGTGAGTTCCGCGATCGAAAAGAGTAGATGGACGAATAATGCATCGTGAACGCAATATGGTGTCTGCAATCGCTTTGGGTAGTCTATTGCGTAGCGCATCACTATCACAACGGTCAGGTTTTTGGTGATCCTGTAATCGCGATGATGTTTTTTGGACGCAAAAAACACCATGGAAGATTAAATTAATTTCCTAAATCAGCATTTAAAAGCATATTTTGAGCCGTACACCTTGAATTAGAGAGCTTTTTGAGGAGATTTCTTAGGTTCATCGCCGCGGTAGGGATTTAACCTCTGGTTTATCGATTAATCATAACTTCTTAATATTTTAAAAAATTTAAATTCACATTTTGCATTGGAAAATTAGAAATTTGAATGTCAAATTCAAGCGCAAGAAAATTAGGGATTAGACGGCCGACTTGTGGCTGGCTTTGAGTGAAACTTGAGATAAAAAACTGTAGGCTATGGGCAACTCAATCTTAGAAGAAAATCCTAGTTTTGATCTCGCGGGCTTGGAGTTGGTTTTTCATTAACTTTTTAATAAGATTAATTTTTATTCAATATAGATATCAGTCAAATTATATATTCATATTGAATTCATATATGAATATATTGGGAGCTTTTGGAGATACTAACAGGAAAGTCAATTTTGTGACTTTATTCTACTTCAGTTAGATATAGTTTAAGAGTTCCTAAGTCTAATTGAAAAAATTTTCATGATCAATAATATAAGCTCAATGTGGATAAAATGGGTGCGGTATATGATGAATGAGCAACCCTGAAACAACATGAACACTTATACAAGTGCCGGAGCAAATAAAGATAAATGGAAAGGATAAACAAGATGAACCAATAGGAAACTAAAAGGTATATTGAACCTTAAAACCCTCTATTTCCAATTCATACAATATATCGAATCTGGGTAAATAGGTAGACCCAAATAGGCGGTTGTTAGCAACCAAAGGATATTCTAAATCCTAATACCTCTAACATACAGAATCTATAGGCATCTACCTCTTATGAAGACCTTGAGGAGATTGTGAAATCTCACTCACAACCTCCATTTCTCACAATGGATCAAGAGTTGGATTCACCACTCTTTTTCTTAAGAGAAGGAAATAGCCACAAGGCTTTAAAAGTTCAATAATCCAAGTTCTTCCAAATGAAATGAAAGACAAAGTATTTATACTATCCTAGTTTTTAATTAGTACATAATGTCCTTAAGGTGACCCAAAATGATCAAAAGAACCCCCAAAATATGGTGGTCATTTTGGCTAAGCTTTTCCATCACCAAAATGGGCAGCAACCATTAAGAGTTTTCGAGCTTCCATGTCTTCTTAGTCCCAAGGCTCTATGGTTCATGGAAGTTTTTCAAAAGATCCCTCAATGCCTCTTGATCCCTAAGCTACAATCCATGCATGCAAATCTTTGATTTGAACTCCGATTGTGGCCTTTAAATGCTCATGGAATGTCATTCAATGAGTGTTTGAGTTTCGTCCTTGTTATTGAGCCTGTAAGTTATATCCATGTCGGTATGGATGCATCTTTCCCTTATTTAAAAGGATTCATCCTAGAATATAAAACTATAAAACCACAGGGAAAACATGCAATAACAAGATCCTTTTGGTAAAGAAGGTTAGCGTTAGTAATAATAAAATTAATTACTATGCCACAGTTGGATACAGTTAGCATAGAACCAAGCATCAATTAAAACAAAAAATGGTTTGAAACCCCAAAGAGAAGGACACTTGGTGGCACAAAAAATAAAGATAAGGTGAAAAAGACAAGACATCGATAACACCAAACAAACCAAAATCGGGGGAAAATACAGTGAAAACACTTAGCACACCATCAATAAGATATCCATTTATCCGGTTGACAAAGAGACTTACACAAGGGAAATAAGCAATAGGTCACGAATTTCAAGTAATAAGGAATACAAACCATCTATGAATACATAACATATCAAGCACATATTCCCCTTATAGTCACACAAAGTATGATAGTTGTAATGAACTGCATGGTCATTTACTTGCCTTTAAGATTTTTCCATATTTAGAGCCTTCTGTTAGATTCCCCAAGTCATTTATGACTTTTTGGGATTGTTAGTTTGGTTTCCTGGCAGTTCTATAACTGGCTATCTCAGTTTTTGTATTTTAAAGGCTTAACCTTAAAATAGTAGAACTTGAGAGTGAATTTTTAGTAAACGAGATTAGAATACGATTCCTACATTTTTGTTAGCTCCAGAATGCCGACTTTGTTCTAGTTGGGCCTTTATTTTAAGTCTTGGGGT